>CAUYRT010037129.1:0-91054 GCA_963574885.1 Lepilemur ruficaudatus | reverse complement strand
GGTCAGTACAAGTGTGACAACGAAATGGAAATATTGAAATCCTCATGCATTGCTGGTGGAAATATAAAATGGTGAAGTAGCTGTGGAATACAGTTTAGTGGTTTTCATAAAGATAAACTTAGAATATATGACCTAGCATTTCTATTCCTAGGTACATACCCCAAAGAATTGAAAACAGGGACTCAAACAGATAATTGTATAACAATGTTTATAGTAGCATTATTCACAGGAGTCAATACATAGAAATAAATCAGGTGACCGTCAACAGCTAAATGGATAAAAAACTGTAGTAAATACATACAATAAAATATTATTCAGCCATAAAAAGGAATAAAATTCAGATACATGTTGCAACACAGATGACCCTTGATAACATTATGCTAAGTAAAATATCAGCCACAAATGAACACATATTATATGATCTTACTTATATGAAATACCTAGAATAGGCACATTATAGAGATGGAAAGCAGACTTGAGGTTACCAAGGACTGAGAGGTGCGGGAAATGGGAAGTTACTATTTAATGGTTACAGAATTTCTGTTTGAAATGACAAAAACGTTTTGAAAATAGATAGCAGTGTTTGTACAACATTGTGAATATAATCAATGCCACTGAATTGTACACTTAAAATTGTTAAGATGACAACTTTTATGTCATATATATTTTACCACAGTAAAGAAGTGGTTTCAAGATATTTATATATCCCTCTGTGAAAATGCTCACAGTTTTCTTGTATCATGGTTTTTGTCTTTTAAAATTATGTTATCACAGAATGTCATACAGAGAAAGAATATATATCGTCTGCTCCAACTTCTGCATTTTACAGAAGGGGAAATTGAGTCCCAGATAGGCTTAATGCCATAAATGACACTACCATTTACATGAAAAGAATGCTTTAGAATCAAGTTCTACTAACATGTTGGGCCTTTCATTAACTTACAATTTATTACTTATTATGTAATCAATGGTTCATTTTTACTACAGGACTTCTAGAGTTTTTCAATCAGATAAGGGTTATATACTTTTCTGGAAAAAGTCTAGGGTAGAGTAAAGGAATTTGCAGAGGGCTTGAAATAATATTTCATAAACAACTGCTTCCTTGGCACAGTGTGCAGCCCCAGGGTTAGGAGAGGACAGCAGGCAAGGAGTGAGAAATCCAATTAAGGAGCACGTATAGGAAACTGATGGATTGGGGCCTAAGGTGCACAACACTGGTCTTAGCAGCACTCAGACCTAATTCCTAGACCAACTCCCTTAGAGTATAGGGTTGCTACAGCTTCAAATAATTCCTTCTGGGCTAATGATGTGGCCTGGAAGTCAGAGTTGAGCTGGATACTTGAACCAAGCAAATTAAGAAAGAAGTCAGTCCCAGTAACACCATGCATGCATGATCGATGCTGAAAAGGAATATCCTGAATATTTAAGCTATTCCTGTGTTAAAAAGAATTGAAACCAGATCATCTGTAACACAAGATCTTGGTGTCTGTCCTCTCTTTAATAACTACTCTGAAAAGTGCATGCTCGCTGATATAAGCTGTTGAATAAATTGACATTCATAAGAACATTCAGTAAGAGTGCTGTGGAATATAGTGGTAGGAGTACTTAATTCAGATTCAGCAGGTCTAAACTCTAATTCAACTAATATCCTTAACCTATGTTATGATTGAAGACAACAGTAAGACATCATTTTCTACCTCTAAACTTCCTCATTAAACACAGAGATAATTATACCAACATACCCCAGTAAGCTTTGAGACCCAAATGATTGTCATGGTGTCTTTTAGGAAGTAATTGTCAATAGTACCTACCTAAATGGCTGCCACTGTGTTGAAGACATTATTTGTAAAATTCATCAAGGTTATATAATGGAATTTTTAAGATGCATCTAGTAGTTGTGATTGGATTGACAAAAATTTTACCCAATTTACAAATAGGCTATATAAATCTCAAGTGCATTTTCACATTTTCAGTGGCAATATAGGGCTAATATAAAAATGGAAAAACAAAATATTTACATTGGTGATTGGAAAGGTTAGTTTTGGCTGACACCTAACTTTCTATGGAGACTTCTGTGACACTCTGTAGATTTGCTGTGTAGGATAAAAGCTTGTGAAAGACCTGCTCAGTTACTGGTAAAGTGAACATGAAATTCAGTTCTCTTACAAATTTCTATCTCTTCATCTACCAAATCAGGAAAACAATAGATGCCTTGACTTTTGTGATGACAATGATGAGATAATCCACATGAAAGCAAGTCTTAAAGGTTGTATAAATGGTGACTGACTTGTCAGCGCCTACCATGTCCATCTAGCCTGATGGAGAGAAATCTATAGTGAGATACTATGGGTGGGAGTCTGAGACGGTAAATATTATTGTTAGATTTTAGTGTATTGGGAAGAACTTAAGACACATACAAAACCTGAGCCCATGGGCTGATTTAGAGTAACTTGAGGTAATTTTTTAATACGTTTGTTCCAAGTATACATGGTTGATTTTCCAGATTTATGCCACTGAATTTGGTCAGGAATCACTAGAGCAGGAACTGTCTCTTGGTTATTTATGTGCATATTGTTCTTGATCTTCATTTTTAGGAGTCATAGGCTAATCGCTATTAAGTTACCTCTCACTTGGTCTCTTAGGCACATACACCATGTCCTTAAATCAGTCAGTGCTTCTCTCTTTCCTAATGCCTACTGTATCGGCCTCAGCCAGGCAAGAGCTCCACAGACTTCCTTGATCTGAATGAAAGTTATACCAGATCAAGTTCTGGTAGATTTCACAGTATTTCTCTCTTAGAAATTAGCTGGATGGGATAGGGGAAGTATTCTTTGTTTTTCAGTTACCTACTGATTTTGTGTTTCCTAAACCTTCAGTTTATAACTGGAAAAGCAGTGTCAACTTGAAAAAGTTACTTAGCCTTTCTCTGTCTGATTTTCTTTATATGTAAAATGGGAATAATATAATAATAGCATTTACTTCATATGGTTGTTTTAAATAGTAAATTGTTTATATCATACAGCATTAGAATAACATTTAGAACCTAATAAGAACTACAGAAGTGTCAATAATTATTATTACCAACCTGTGTACTTCCTGAGATATTCTCTACTCCACTTGCAGCTACCTATCTCTATACATTGTGTGTGTGTGTGTCTCAAAATCACTAGATACAAATAGGAAAAAAATCTACTTTTCAATAACTTATTTGAGAAAAGGTTCATCAAATGAAGAAAGACCAAATGAAGAAAGACAATGAAGGCTATTCAAAATCAGTGTGAATGTCAACACACTTAGACAGATGGCCAAACTGTCTCGTGAGATGCACAATGAACAAATCAATGAAACCTCTTAGAAAGTACTTAGGAATAATAATTTACAAAGGGATAAATAATACTTTAGCCATGGTTTGGCTGTGAGATCTTCAACTGAAGATGTCAGAATTGGAAACTACCTGAATTTCTCTGTATAACTTAAGGCAAAATATACAAATTATTTTTGAAAGGTCAGAACTTCTCTGTGTGAACAAAGTGTATTGGTCAATTTGTGTGTAAGTGTTCTCCTCCATAAACTGGCCTGGGCATGCAGTAAGAACACTTGTTTCTCTCTTTCAGTGTGGTTACCCTCCATTCCACCTCCCATTTACACTTGTAAGTGAGAAAACATTGGATCAGAAGATCCAAACCATCAATATCACAGAGGCATAAGCAATACAGAAAATTGTCCTGAGCAAGTGGCTGAGAAAAAAGCCACTATTTTATTTCAGCATTATATCATGTAGCTGTTTACCCCTAGTTTTTTTTTTGCCATGTTTTTTTTATTGTTAGTATGCTTATGGTAAAGGATCTGTCTGAGCCTTGGGTAAATGGAGGACCTGCTACAACTTTAGCTAATTGGAAAAGACATAAACAGTCATTTATATTTAACTGGTTAAAACCTTTAGGGACGTTGCATTTCAACAATGGATAAGACTTATGGCACAGAAATGAAACTATAATGTTATTGGTTGAGGCAACAGTAAGCAAATGGAGGATAAATTGGGGCTATAGAAGTCTGGCCACTTTCCCTGAAATCATATATTCTATTCAGGTAGCACTTTTCTTCCCTACGTTAATGCTAGAGTCACCCTGGGTTTTGGACAAAAATGCTGTCAATCTGTACATTGCCCTCCAGAATTTTGAATCCAATTAAACCATCTGTTGGTGCCCTGGAGCACACCTACCTACAAGTTTCTCAGCTAATGAGTTGCTCTGTGGTTTGAGTAAAAGAGTTTCTCTACAAGGACCATGCCTTATCCAGTTAAAAAGCCTATGAGAAATTGCTATAGAAGAGAGAAGTACAAGAATATGTGCTTTTTATACAGTTAAAGAGTCAGTGTCAAACAAACGTGTGACAAGGGATATGATCACTGCAGCAACTGGATGTTCTCTGCATGGTTTCTCTAAATTTACCACTCTTTAGAAAGAAATTAACTTAGTCCTGAAATAATATCCTCCATTTCATTGAAGAAGTTACCTTCTCTGACAGTAATGAAGAATATGCCACTATAAGGATCTTCAAAAAATGGTCAGATTCTGCTTACTAGTAAAAATTTACCTATGATCCTCCATAGGGACAAAGTGTATGATGGAGAAATCCTTTCCTCATGTTTGTATGTGTGACGGACCTACTAATAGTTACTAACATATCACACTAACATATTACTGGGAGAAATTGTGAGGAGGAAGAGAGAGAGAATGAGGTGGAGAGAAACAAAAAACAACATGGAGAGAGAGAAAGAGAAACAGGGAGGGAAAGGAAAAAAAGAGTAGAAAAGAGAAGGGAGGTAGAAGTTAAAAGAAGGAAGTAGAAGAAACAAGGAAAAGACTATAAGAAATGAATCTCCCCTAAAATTACTAATCGAAGCTTTTGTTATCCTAACAGTTTTAATGTATTTGTTCAAAAAACATTCACCTTACATTTAGCCTTAATAATAACACAATTCAATTCATGTTTATAAGCATACCCTCAACATACAATAGTAGATTATTTTTTTAGAAACAGATTTTGCATATAGTCTTTAGACTTACATACTTTTTTTGCTAAAACTAATAATATCTGATAATCAGTTCATAGGGTTAATCATTCACTATTGCAATAGTTAGAGGAAAACTGTGACCAAAAAAAATTTTCTGCATCACGCTAGATATTCACTTTTATTTATATAGATTCAAGTTTATAAGTCAATTTCAGCTTATATGTTAACACTCAGTAATAGGTAGTGACTGCCTACGTGCCGAGTTGAGAAGGATACTGATGTCAAGGACAGGCACAGCAGAAATGAGTGACAAGTCTTCCATGGGCACAGGAGGAGAAATTGTATCATACACCCCAGGTATTTGTGATCTCTATTGTAGTGCTACACTGCCAGATTAAGTAGCCACTAACCACATGTGGCTATTGGGCACTTGAAATATGGCTAGTCCACACTGAGATGAGCTATGTAAGTAAAATACTGGATTCAGAGACTTAGTACCAAAGCCATGTAAAATATTTTGGTAACAATTTTTTATATCAATTTCAGTTTAAATGATTTTTGAAAATGGGACTAATAAAAAATTTTGAACTATGTGGGCAGATCACATTATATTAATATTTCTATTGTGTAGGGCTGTTCAAGACATCAATTCAAATGATAGTCTTGCTGATCATGAATCAAAAAGATGTTAAGCCAATATCCTTTTAATTTTTTTGATATGAATCCTACACTATAATAGAAATACATTGTTGACATTTTTGTGCTAAGAAGATCTAATTACAGTATATAAAAACAATAAAAATAGGTAACATTTACTAAGCATTTATTAATATAATATCCTATGAAGTATATACTATAATCCCATTTTATAGATTATGAGAATGAGGAATAATGTGCTTAAGGAATTGACCAAAGTTGACAATCTGGAAAGCAGTGAAATTGTCCTTGTAGTCTGATTTAACTACTGTTTTATACTCTCTGCCTTAGGCTCATCAACTATGTAATATATTTAAGATTATAATTGACTCTAGAGAATCCTTAATTAAACACCTCAAAATCGCCAAGTAAATCACCTCAAGTAAATCATGATTCCCTTCTTGTGTAATATGATTTGTAAAAAACTTTAGGGCATCATGTAAATGATTACTTCTCAAAGGATACGCACTTTCTCAAGGGAATTCCTGGTGATCCTGGGTGCCCAGATCCTTGTGTTCATTTGTTACTTATGAGCAGAGGAATGGTACCTGATGGAATCTGCTGTGTGGAAAAACGGAGGAAGTATATCTCACTAGTGATTCTGGGTGGGTGCAGGCCTCTGTGTTTATTATCACTATATAAGAATAAGTGTCACAGACACAGTTTGCATCTTGTTTGTTCAAACCTGTTGAGGATTGAATATGATATGTAATTTATGCTACAGTTTAAAGAATGAAAGTTGTTTTATTTTAACCTTTTTCCCCTAAAATTAATCCCTAATTTTCCCCTTTGCTGTGGTCTAAATATTTGTGTCCACCCCAAATACATATGTTGAAATGAACTCCCCAACATGACAGTGTTAAGAGATGGGCCTTGGGGAGGTGATTAGGCCATAAAAGAAGAACCCTCATGAAAGGGATTAGTACCTGTTCTGGAAAAACTCTCACAATGTGTTTGTTCCATCTGCTCTCACACCACAACAATCAACATAGAAGAAGTCTTCTGTGACCAGAGGTGGGATTTACCTCCACCAACAAACAAGGAATGAATTTTGCAGTGGATATAAGCTGGGTATCCTCCACTTCAATTCCGACACTGTCTACCTAGAGATAGTATCAGATCCTATACATTGAGGGCTCAGTCTCCAACACTGACTCTTCTTCACACCAGTCACAGTCTGGGCCTCCAGAACTTCTGACCAAATGGCTTCCAGTTGGGGTTCCCACAACCCCCTCTTTGGGTTCAATTAATTTAATAGAGTGTCTCAAAGAACTCAGGGAAACATTTACTTATGTTTGCCAGTTTATTTACAAAAAATATTTTAGAGGATTTAAATAAACAACTAATGAAGAGATATATGGGATGAGGTCTGGAAGGGTCTCTAGAGCAGGAGTTTCTTTCCCCATAGAATGGGGTGCACCATTTTTCTGACACTTATATAAGTTCTTATTTACCTTCCTGTCTGCCTGCATGTGTTCAGCTTTCCAGAAGCTCTCTAAACTCTATCCCCTTGGATTTTTATGGAGGTTTCATTACATAGACATGATTGATTAAACTATTGGTCTTATTGATCAACTTGACCTTTAGCTCCTCTTCCTTCTCTGGAGGTTGGGGGTTGGGTAGGACTGAATGTTCCAACCCTCTAATCTTGCCTTTGTCTTTCCAGTGACTAACCCTGTCCTGAAGCTGTCAGTCAACATTAGTATACAAAAAAAACAGTACTTTGGAGATGCCAAAGATTTTAGGAGTTGTATGCCAGGAAACAGGAATGAAGAACAAATATGTATTTTACAGTATTGTAGTGCCCTTATCAAAGAGGCTCCAGAGAGTGACCTTGTCCCTTCCACCATGTGAGGATGCAGTAAGTAGGCACTGTCTATGAGGAACAGAACCTCACAGACACCAAATATACCAGCTCCTTGATGTTGGACTTTCTAGCCTCCAGAATGGTGGAAAAAATTTGTTTGTTGTTTATAAACCACCCAGTCTATGGTATTTTGTTATAGCAACACAAATGGACTAGGGCAACCTTTAAGCATATCTCACTGAGCATAATCTCTTGATGAGTAAATTAAAACTTACAAGCATCAATTATTTATGTATATTTGCATGTGGCTGGACTTCAGGATAGTGTAAAATATATTAAATTATCATATTTGAGAGTGGCTCTATTTTTTACTAAAGCTGTAGGATCGAAATAGAATAGATTGCTTTACAACTTATTTCAGTGTGACAAATTACCCTCAAAACACTTCACCACACAGACACAGGTGCGCGCGCACACACGCACACACACACACATGTCATTTCAGTTTGGGTATTCTTTTTCCTTGTCCTTGCCTTAGACTTATTATGAGATGATGAACATATGCAGAGAAACTCACTCTGCAATCAGTTTTAGATAATGGTACATGTATGTCAAAGTGACAGTGGTTTAAACCCTATAGTAAATTGTGTAACATTCACTCTATTCACTTTGATGTAATTATGTGGAAGTCAGGCAGAGGTTGTCTTTTCAAATTGCTTACTTACCCTGGAATTATTCAAATACAGCAAAATATTATCCAGTATAAAGTTACTTAATCTATCTCAAAGAGATTCTTCTCACTTAGGTATTAATTTGAGGTAAGGGAAGAAGGACACAGTATCTTACCTCCTAGGTGAGGCTCCATGGTCTTCCTGGTGACATGGATGCTCACCGTCTCCTAGGAAACAGCCAAGGCCATCACTGTAGATTAGATCCAGCACTAGAGTTATTTTCACAGGAAAATCCATACCCTCCTTCCAGAGCATTAGGAAAGTTGGTGGGTATCACTGGAGTAGGAGTAAATGTCACAGCACTACAAAAGTTCAGGGACTTTATTCTTAGAAAATATGAATGTGTTGGTCTTAAATTAAAATGGTGCATGTGTTGATTCTGCTACCCATACCAATCTGGCTGTAGGTTTTACCCATATGCAAATCATGCAGCTCTAACACATTGATCTTGATCACTCCATATAAGTGGCTGTTATGGATGGGTACTAATAAAGTGATATGTCTGGAGCTGTGATTTATAATTTGTGACACAAGCACTCTGAAATGTGTAGAGGTCATTAAATGCCCACCGCCCAAGTCCTGTTCTAGTTGATTGTTTTCTCTCTTCCCTTTATCTTTTTGCCATTTCTGCTTTTTCTTTTCCTCACTTTTTTTTCAGTAGATCTCAACATATTCTTTGAACCCTTTGATCTCCTTTAAAAATCTCTAATTTTTCTTATACAACTTTCCTTTATGCTATGTGACCATCACTTAGGTTATCCCTGAAAAACTGCAAAACAAACCAAAATAAAAACAAATAATAAAACCTACTAAATCTCTGATTCCAATAGATTGTTTAAACTTACTTAGTTTGAAAATGTAGAGATGGCTCGATTTCTTATTGATACCTGTTTTTCTCAATTGTCATTGCTAAAGACATTTTTGTTTATTTTTGGTGTTACAAATATTCACATTTAATACTTAAGTGTCTTCAGTAAGTAGATTGCTTGGGAGTTCCACTGTAAGAAAAGCAATCTCATTCTCTGTGAAACTAAACTACATTTAGGTACTGTTTGATCATTAATGGGATTTTCAAGAAGAGTTTATCAAGCTGGAGGAGACAGTTATCTATATTGTCTAGTTTGTAGGAGGATAAGGAAAGATTCTTCTACCAAAAATAAATAGATAAGTTAAAAAATACCATTCAGAAATTATACCGTTAGTAATTTCTGCATTTTGTATTAAATATTACCTTTTGTGGACTCCTATTTTGAACTAAAAAGATAATCACTTCTCAATTGGCATAAGTTCATTGTTTTCCTCAGATCAAGAAGATTATAAACTGGATGAAAGTACTGGTGCATATCAGGGAAGGGAAGAAATAAAATCCAATTTGGGAACCAAAAGGAGGTTCCAGATCATTAGATGCAATTCTCTCCATTTTGCAGACAAGGCAAATAAGGACAGGAAAAGAGATGGTTTGCTCTACCTCATATATTTGTCCTGCCACATGTTCAGCATACATTATTTTCTTGGGTAAATCTCTGGGTTTTTACTACCCCATATCCTAAATAGACTGTCCAAAATGGGAAATTTAATACAATGTCACAGTTGTCAATGTCACCTGTACCCTCCAAGGCCAATATTTTTAAAAATCTTTCTAAAATATTAAATTATACCTATCTGAGAAAAACACATCACTTTAAATTTTTTCAGTACTGTAATTTATGTTGATCAGGTACTTCCGCTTCCCTTTGAATGGGCTGATTTATTCCTAAACTGTGACTACCACCATCTGCTACTTTTCCTTTCGTATAACCTATTTTTATCTTCAAAGCACCCTTACCTTATACTCAACTTCTTGGTAAATATAAAGCAGCCTCTGCCCTGTTGGCTACAACCCTGTTGCCTTATTCCCTAGCACCTAAAGAATTGTTATGGCTGTTTTCATTACCTTTCATCTCTGCTGAAAATGAGAGAGAAGGAGGGGAGACAAGGTGATGGTTCCATCGTAGGCTTTACTTCAAAAGAGCCTTGATCATGAGAGGAGGTGAGGACCATGCAAGCTGGCTTTCTCTTCATGCATACAATTAGCTTGTCATTAAGTAATTTACTCTATAATTATTATGAAATCTCATGGCCTCTAAAACTGAGTATATTCTTAACATGAATTTATTTCAAATTTCATTCCACTTAAAAAAAACTATATTGAGTTCATACTAGGGATCAGCTATATTGTAGGCTACACTGACAAAAAAGTTTCAGTGTCTTCTGTCATAGACTTCATGGCCTACTCTGTAGTCCAAATATGCAAAAATATTTAGCATATTAACATCAAATACATTGAAGGAGGAAAATATATTTTTGAATTTTATGGATAGCATATAGTGAGACAAATATTAAGGGGCAAGTATAAAATTGGGTAAGTTTGGAGAAAGGAGTCAAACAGACCCTATATGTTTCCTCTATGTTGTTATTTTAATTCATTAAAATTCCTTCTGATCTAGACACTTTTATACTCCTTTTCCCTCCAAAACATACATAATCCTCACTCTACAGACAGAACTAAGCTGACCATTCTACCACTGGTCATTCATTTCATTTCAAAAACTTGTTTACAAACTTGTTTATAATCCACCCAGTGGCCTGACTAGTTTTAGTGCGAATGAAATACAACTGGTTATTTAGATGAATTGGACTTTTCTTCCCAGAGCTGTGTGGTTTTTGTGTGTGTGTGTGTGTGTGTGTGTGTGTGTATATATAAAATTTTGTAGTGATGGAGTCTTACTGTGTTGCCCAGCTTGGTCTTAAACTCCTGACCTCAAATATCAACCTTCCTCAGTCTTATGTATATGTGTGTGTGTGTGGGGCATATATTATTCATGAAGACATCTGCCCCTCTTGTATAAAATTGATGATAATCAAGGTACCCTGGACTCATCACACTTAACATTCTTTGTCTTTCTACTTACAGAAATAAAATTTGGATTAAATTTATTTGTAGTATGCTAGGTAAGCCATAAAAGGCTAATCAGAGTTTGCAAACCTGTTTTCACTTCCTGGGTGTGAGACTCTGCAAAAATAGAGTACAAAGGTTACGTAAGAAAAGTATCAAGGAGAGGCATATACACAGCTTCACAATGCCTCTCTAGCCACCCACAGATGTGCAATCAAATTTTGTATTCAGTGAAGCCCATGTAGAAAGAGAAACTTACCAGTGTCAAGGAACAAAGAAACCGCAGGCTCTCTTTAACACAATTAGTTGGAATGCGAGGTGGGATCTACTTTCAACTCTCTAAGGCAATTTCTTATGTTGTCACACCACAAAAATAGATGTTTCTGCTGAGATTCAAAGACAATTGAAAAAATACTCAAAGGAGATTTAAGAATGCATGCCCTCTAAACCCCTTATTCATATTGAAATTGAAGGTATAAAAATGATTGAAAGTCAGAGAGGTGTAGCGGATTTATTCTTCCCCTCACCTGAAACTTAGGGAAAGGGAACTTTAAGCAAGCATCTGCAAAAATATGCAGTTGACCATTTGAAGGAAACTGCAGCAATATCTGAAAATATTTTTCTGAGGAATGAGCAAAAGCAGAAGACAGTCACACACACACCATAGACACACACAAAGCAAGAGAGTGCTAGTTTAAATAACTATAAAAATCAGAGAAAGCCTTAGAAGATTATATTAATAGTCATGGTTGACAAGATGTAGGAGTACTAAGTGACAAAAGTAAGAAGATGACCACTTGACCCCTCGCCAAACTCAGTCTTCTCTTTAGTATTATATTTATCTAGGGCAATGGAGAAGTTTGAACTCTAAAGCAAGTTGTAATTTCAGATTATTCTGAGAAGACGTTGCATTTATTGAGTTGAGGTAGTGTGGCTTCTATCTTAAAGTGACCAATATAGCTGCATTACCTAAGCATGAGCAATAAAGGCACGGCATCTTATCAAGTTTTCATCCAGAGAATGAGGGAAACCAAGTGCCCCAACTGTATTCAAATGGATAGAAGGAAACTATAATGCATTCTTTATGATTATATGCCATAAGTTGAGCTGCTTGAATGTGATAGTTACATATTTATTACTGCATCATTAAGCCTACACCAGGCTGGCCATCGTATACCACACTTGGTATGACTGATTTATTGAAGAGTCTTAACTCATCACAGTTTTTAATAAGAAACCATTTTATTTTTCCACTAACTTTTTGGCAATTCTTCTATATAACCGCCCCCCATCCCAGCTTTCATTGATCTTGTTTTTATTTTTTTGACGAGATTTCATGCCAATCACTTCAGTTTATTCAAACTATGTCATTTCATTTTCAAAATCCAGCCTTTTTTATTTTAAAATTTCATTTAAAACACGTCTCCCCTCTCTGTATTGCAGGCTAGACCTATCTGTGGCTTTAGCAGCTTTAGTGAGTAGATGTGGGTTCACGTGTTAGAGCTTACCCTGAGTAGTTAGGTGATCTTGGTGTTTGTCCTGTAATAGTGAGCCTACAGACTCTCTCCCGTAGAGATCTGCGTACATGTAACTGGTTTCTGTAATGAGCAGGTTCTTACTTTGCTTATTTTGTAACTTCTCACACTAACATTTAGAAACCTGGATCCCATAATCCCATCCATTTGCCCAGGGCTAAATTCCAATTACATGTATAGTGTTTTATATTTATTAATCCTTACTCCATCAGATAATACCTCTGCCAATGACAGTACATGCTTATGTGTAGTCCCTTTTGTACTTGTAGTCTTTTAGCCTAAACTTATTTCCTAAATTGCTTAGGTGAGTAATGTTTTCCATTTCCTTCAGTGAGGTTATTTCATTTATTTGTCATACAGTATAAAGATTGTCATGGAGTGTCTGAAGCCAGTTGAAATTGTATCAACTTTGTGTTGCTTTCTTTTCATGCTGACTGCCTGATATATACTTTCTCAAATTTTCAGGTCAGGATTTTAACAACATTGTATCTCACTGGAGAGATCTCCATGATCTCAGCAAAATTCAGATTTCTTTCCCTCCTTATTTCAGGAAATTTTAATTTGATTATTATTGTGTAACATGTGCTTCACACTTCATTTGCCACAAAATATTTATTAAAATTTAGGTATTAACTGATGGTGCTAAAATATTAATATTTATCACATTTCATTTAAAGAACATTCTTTGTTTAATTGCATCAATTGATAAACTTCACATCTCTAATTTTGTCCTCCTTCTCATGGTTGTGTCCTTCTTATGATTGTCCATTCATACGTATATTGCTTTTTGGCTGTTGCTATGGTTTGCCTGTTTTTGTCCTCTCCAAAATTCATGTGTGGGAAACTTAACCTCCAATGCAACAATGTTGAGAGATGGGGCCTAATGGGAGATGTTTAGGTGATGAGGCCTCTGCCCTCATGAATGCGTTAATGCCTTCATGAAAAGGGGCTTGCAGGAATGGGTTTTTTCTTTTCTCCTCTTCTGCCAACTGAGGACACAGCATTCCTCCCCTCTAGAGGGTGCAGTTTTCAGGGCACTATCTTGGAAGCTGGGCTCTTACCTGTCAGCACCTTGATTTTGGATGTCCCAACCTCTAGAACTGTGAGAAATAAATTTCTGTTTTTTATTATCCAGTCTCAGGTATTCTGTGATGCAAAATAGGACCAGATGTTCTATGTGCCAAGGTGTTAACCTTCTGGCATGATGACTTAGTAGAAATGTCTGTCATTTTAATTAAGCAATGACTTAGTGAGAATTTTGGCAGCCTTGTTTCCTGAATCCTTTGCATATTTTCAATGAAGTGACTCCTATGTTATGAGTCTCACAGCTCCATACCTTTGCCAGATAGAGCTAAAAGCTTACAAGTTCTGGGGATGAAGCCAAATGCTCTTATGTTTCACATTCATAGACGTCCATTGTCCACCTGGAATAATCCCAATTGTCACTCATGGTTCTACTATAGGAATGTCTACTATTGTTCTTACAGAGGAATGTATTTATACTATAGTTAAGATCATTGCTTATGTCATTAATGCAGTTGGGGCGATGTCCTCAACAGTAAAGTAGCTCACATGGAATGACTGTTGTGAACATCTTACTCAGCACAATATGTGAGAACTCTATCTAAAAGGGCCAACAATAAATAAACTATCATCTATCGGAATGTTTCAGGGGAGACTTTCCTGTTTACATACCATCTCCTATACTGACACCCTCGGTTTAATTGACTAAGGAATATTTTGAAAAGTTACCATAAAATTAGCATCTTAAATTACTCAGTATATATATATATATACACATACATATATATATATAGCATAATGTAGTAAGTATCCAAATATATCTTAGATAATTAGGCATTAATCTTTATTCAAGAAATCCAGCAGCAATCTTCCTTTAGAGCCCTATAAGCCCTTAACATATGGTGGAGGATATAGATAGTTTAAGAAAAGAAAAATAGGATGAATAAAATGAGAAAGAAGGAAGAAGCAAAGCATATTTTAAGAGGTACAGAAAGACTAGTTTAGCTGGAGTGAAGAACCCATTAAAAAAACAAAAGATGATCCAACTAGGTACTGTGGCTCATGTTTGTAATTCCAGAACTTTGGGAAGCCGAGGTAGGAGGACTGCTTGAGGCCAGGTGTTCAAGGCCACCTGAGCAACATAACAAGATCTCGTCTCTACAAAAAATTTAAAAATTAGCCAGGCATGGTGGTATGCCCTGTAGTTCTAGCTGTTTGGGAGGCTGAGGAGGGAGGATCGCTTGAGCCCAGGAGCCAGAGCCTGTAGTGAGCTATGATTGCACCACTGCACTCCAGCCTGGGTGACGAAGAGAGACCCTGCCTCTAGAAATAAATAAATAAATAATAAGAAATTTTAAAAATATGACTTATACAAAGTTTTCTTATTTCTTTTTAAGAGATTGGAATCTCTTTCTATGGGCCAAAATACCAGTACTATTTGGATCTCTGTAGGACTTAACTAATATTACACTGCTATGGATTTTCTGTTTGAATTTGCTACTAGCTCTTTAACAATTCTGGAACCAGCATTTTATAACCATATTTTTTATACAGTGATTTTAGTTCCATAATCTGACTTGATGTTTAAAACTCTGTTAAAAAATAGATATGAAAGACTACTTCGTTCCCAATTTTTAGATGAGGGATGTAAGGGTCAGAGATTGGCCTGTGATAACAGAATCCTGGAGAAATGATCTTTTCTTTCAAGTCTCCCTGGCCAGCCCTCTCAATGTAGTTCCTAAATAATGGCTCCTCTTCTTTGGTTACCTTTTCCAAAAAATATTCTCATGACCACAGAATATATTCTGGGGTGTGTTCTGGAAGATTTTCTGGAAAATTGGTTCCTATAGTTTATTGCTTTGGATATTTGTGCTCATGTCTCCTCCTCAGTTATGACAGAGAATCTCCATGTGAGTGATTTTCAGTAATACTGGAAAAACCACCCTATTCTAAAAAAGTACATCCTCATGCAGAACACTAGTTCATAATTGCTGAGCATTTAACATATGCCAGTTATCTGCACTGAGTATGTTTTATAACAACCTATCCTGCCTTCCTGACCACTCTACACTGCTTACTGGAATTGCACTATTTCCGTCTCATTAATTGAGTTTAGGGCAGTGCCCGTAATAAAATGGTAATACCATTAGGAGAGTTAACCTCTTAAACACTGGCAATCATTTAAACATTTCCATGACCCTATCTTGAAAACAGATGTAGATAAAAGGCTAGAAAAGAGAGTATGAGTGCCCTGATTTAGCCCAATTTGTCCATGATCACTCTGCCCTCTAGCCTGTTACAGGAAAGTCAGGACGATGTTAATGTGTGCTTGTGTAGAAATGCAAGACTGCTCCTTCCTCTCCACAATCTGTTCCAGCTGTAGCCCAATTAAATTCAACAGTTCACAGGTGTTCTGAGAAATGCTTTCACCATAAAACCCCAGTTGTCTTTAGGGCTCTTCACTCTTTTTAGTGCTCTTTAAATTTGAAATATTCTTCCAACAAAACAAACTACATTTGCAAATGAAGAAAAAAAAATACAACAGATGATGATGAAGATGCTAGTAATTATAAAAATATTATGAATTACAAAAGGAAAGATTTTTTTTGCCATCAGCTGGAATCCCAATACATTTAACCTAAATCTAAAGAAAAATAATAATGTATTGATTGAAGAGGATGAAGGATGAGAATGGGATACCGTGGTGTAATATGTATAAGGAAAGTAAAAAGGAAGATGTAAGTATTTATACACCATCTTTTCTGTCATATTGAATGCATTGGCTCCTCCTGTATTTTCTGCATTTAAACACCTAGATTATTTACACACACAAACACACACACACATACATTTCCACATCTGGCCAATGAATGCACCAAGAACACTCTCTGAGTATTTTCTGCCTCAATTCCAGAGGGGAAAAAAATCTGACAGCCAGTGATTGTCCTTCCATTTAAAATTACAAAAGACGTTAACTCATTCCTAAGGATTTTTGGAATTATTACAGATAACTAAGGTCTGAATAACATGAAACATAAAAATATGTGATTTTTACATTGTAGAAGTCTGCCTACTGAGTATACATATCCAGTATTTGAAGAAATCTTTGGTAAGGTCTGAATTTGGAGAGTCATTGCCATAAAGGAACTTATGAAATATGAATTTTTCAGGAGTAAACCAGGATTAAACCAATTCATTTACTCATTCATTCAGCAAATATATACTGAGTGCCTACTATGTTCCAGGCACTGTTCTAGAAGCTGAGCTGGAGCAATGAACAACACAGACTAAAGATCTTGCCTTAGGGAAACTTCAGACAGGTAATAAACATTAAACATATCAAATAACTAAGTAATCTAGTAGTAGATGATATGTACAGTAGGAAAAAAAGAAAGATAAGGAAAAGTCTAGCAGAGAGAGGGAAATCTGGAGTTCAAAAGGAGGAGTAAGGGTAGACATGATGGGAAATGGCAAAAAGCAAACTTTGTCTATTTCATTTATTTCAGAAATGCTTATGCTTTGGGGGTGAATCCTGCATTGAGTATAGACTTTTATTATTTCCTAAAATTAGGACAAGGAACTACAAGTTTCATTTGATGATGATGTTGATGATATTTATAATTAAACTTTCTTGAGCACTTACAATGTGGCAAATACTGTGCTAAATCATTTTATGTGAATCATTTCATGCAATACTCACAAAAACTCTATACAATACTTAATGCAAGCCCATGGATTTGAAAGATCAGAAAAATATGGGTAACAGAGGCAGAATAATTTGCCCAGATCCACATAGTGACAGAGCTGAGATTCAATCTGTGTCTTTAATCCCAAATCAGGCTATTAATCATTGCTTGTGCAAACATGTTTTACTTATTAGGCACATATCACAGACAAGGAATTTTTAAGTTCTTCAGAAACATGAGTTCCTATGAATTCTTGAAATAATTCTATATATAATTAAATATTTTCTAGAAATTTTTTGTAGGCTGAATAATAGCTCTACAAAATATGCATGTCCTAATCCCGAAACCAGTAATTGTATTACCTTCAATGGCAAAAGGGACTTTGCAGAGGCGAAGAAGTTAAAGATCTTGCAATTGAGAGTTTATCCTGAATTATCTGGGCTCAGTGTAATCCCAAGAGCTCTTATAAGAAGGCAGCAGCAGGATCAGGGTCAGAGAAGATAATGTGAAGACAGAAGCACAGGTTAAAGTGAGGTGGGACCATGAGCCAAAGAATGCCAACAGTTTCTAGAAGTTGTGAAAGGCAAGGAGACAGAGTCTTCCCTAGAGCTTCCAGAAGGAACACAGCCTTGACAACCCATTTTGGACTTCTGACCTTCATGACTATAACATAATAAATATGTGTTGTTTTAAGCTATCAATTCTGTGGGGATTTGATACAGCCACAATGTGAAATTAATGTGGACTTATTATATAAACATGAGGTGCTGGTGTCACAAATATCTAAAATGTGAAAAAAGCACTGGAGTTGCGTAACGGGTAGAGGCTGGAAAACTTTTGAAGAGCATGATTAAAACTGCTTTGTTTGTCTTGCATAGACTTTTAGATATATGTATGTTAATGGCTCTGCTAGTGAGGATTCAAAGTGTGAAGCACAGTAGAGAAAACGTATATTGTCCTAGAGAATTTTTCAATCGTCACAAAGAGACTATTTGTAGAAATAGGAACAGTAATGGTACTGCTTGTGAGGTCTCATAGAAAGTGAATAATATGTTATTGGAAAATAGAGGAAAAGTGATACTTGTTATGCAGAGGCAGACAGATTGTGTCTTACAGTTACATGGAAAGTACAACTTAAAGCAACAATCTTTGAGAATCCCAAGCAAAATGTTGAAGGCAAAGCCTGATTTTTTTCTACCTGTATATTAAGGGTGAACATCCCTAACCTAAAAATAAAAAATCTGAAACTTTTTGAGCACCAACATGACTCCACAAGTAGAAAATTCCACATATTAGTACTTAACACAAACTTTGTTTCATGCACAAAATTACTAAAAATATTATATAAAATTATCTTCAGGCTGTGTGTATAATGTCTATATGAAACATAATTAAATCTTTTGTTTAAAACTGTGTCCCATCCCTAAAATATCTCATTATGTATCTGCAAATAATAGGTTATTAAGTATGAAATGTCATATTTTCTTAAGTACAAAGTTTGACAGTTGATATCTCTGACGTTTCACTTTGACAATTCTAGTTTTATTTTTATTGTGAAGGTACATCCTCAGTCTTTCAAACTCACACTTTAGCTTGTGATTACCTCTCAAATTTTTTAGAGCAATTTTTGTGAAACCATGGATAAGTCAAATATTTTGTGTTGTTTTCTAATATGAGTTCCGTCACAGAACCAATGCCGCACAGGCAGCTTGAAATAAGCAACGAAGTGTTTGGACAGGATGTGGCTAATGAATACACAATATGTCCAAGGTTTGAGAAGTTCCATTCTGGTGACTTTAATCTTGAAAATGAGCCACGTGGGTAACCTGAGACCAAGGTGGATAATGATGACCCAAAAGCTATAGTGGAAGCGAATCCAACTCAACCTATGTCTGAATTAGCAGCAAGTTTTGACATTACTATTCCAGCAATTTTGGAACATTTGGAACAAATCAGCAAGGTAAAGAAGCTGGATAGATTGATTTTGCATGAATTAAACAAGCATCAGAAAAGAAATCGCCTTGAAGCTTGCCTTTCTTTGCTGTCACAACAGAAAGGTGAACCATTTCTACACCATATCGTTACGTGTGATGAAAAACAGATTCTTTTTGATAATCACAATCATTTGGTACAATGGTTAGGTAAAGATGAAGTGCCAAACACAGTACAAAGACAAATAATCATCAATAAAAGCTAATGGTGTCTTTTTGGTGATCCGGTGCTGATATTATCTACTGCAGCTTCATGAAACCCGGTCAATCCATTATAGCAGATGTCTACTTCAACCAATTGGATGAAATGATGAGGATGCTTGTGATTAAGCAGCAGCGATTGGTCAATAGCGACAGGCCAATCCTCTTGCAGGACAATGCTCAACCACGTGTTGCAAAAACAACACTGCTCAAACTACAGAAGCTGGACTTGAAAACTCTGTCATCCACAGTATTCACCAGACCTTGTACCAACTGACTACCACTTCTTCCAGGCTTTGGCCTTCCTTCTTGCAAGGAAAAATATTCAATTCTCAACAATCTGTGAAAAACACCTTTTGCAATTTCACCCCACTTGCTCTCCAGGCTTCCTTGCCCCTGGCATACACAAGCTACCATTAAGATGGCAAAGCTATGTAAATAGTTTAGGTGCATACTTTGTTTAACTGTACTGCTTCTTGTTTGAGATATAATAAACTATACTTTTTGATTTGAAATCAAACATTTCATGCTTAATGATCTAATATTTCAAATTCAAAAAATTTCAAAATCTGAAATACTTCTTTCCCAAGCATTTCCAGTAAGGAATGCTCGAATAGCAGCAAAATGAAGGGAAAAAAGAGATAAATTGAGGAAATAACTATGAAGCAGAAAGGAATCAGGACCTAATGATTTGGGAAATTATTTTGGGCCTATCAAGATTGCAAAAGATGCTAAAATTAAGAGATTCTCTGTCAGGAAAGCATCCTTTGGAGGTAAAACCAAAGACCAAATACAAATTTTGCTAGTTTCTTGGAAGGATCAAAATCTTAGAGGACTCTGAAAAAGTTAGGCTTATGATTCATTGATTCCCTCTACCATCTCAACGGAAGACAAAAATAGAAATGTGATTATCTAGGAAAGGCCTATCTGGGAGCCTCTTGTTCCTGGGCTGATATTATACATAATATCTTAATCAACAATCAGTCCATCGATAAAAAGCAAATATATTTGATGTATTTACGTTTTGTTTTTTCCTGTGTTAAATGCTTGGGAAAATAGGAAAGGAGGATAAGTTTGATGAATTGCTTCCAAGGAAATTACAAATTACTTGGAGATTTAAAAAAAAATATATAAGAGGAAAATAGAATAAATTATAATTAAATGATTAACTGTGTAGTCTAACATTACAATAGGAGTTGAGAAGAGATAGATGGAGAGAGTTTGAGCTTTCCAGCATGGAGGTGATATTTAAGTTGGACTTTTAAGGATCAATGTTATTTTCACATGGAGCAGAGTTGGGGATAAGAAACAAAGAAAAGAGAACTTCAGGGTAAAAGTACATTTGGCTCAAATTAGAGAAAACACCTATTTGGGGGTTGGGGGGATTGTGTTGGATGAATTGTGGTCAGAATTTATTGAAGGATCATTGAAAAAATCAACTTACTAGAGGCTTGAATTAATCACAAATGTCTTTGTTTTTAAGTTAAAAATGCCTATCCTTATTCCAGCTTTCTTCTGAAAGACAATAAATAGCCTATCTTTTATATTTCACAATGTATCATGTTAAGTAGATTAATATGTGAATTATTGGATTGACAAAAGTATAAAAAGAAGAAGATAGTCTTCTTTTATAATCAGAAACATAAATTTAATTATTTTATGTAATGCAAATTTATATTTGAGTGCATGTGTATTTGTGCACATAATACATTAATTGTATCAAAATTCCAGATCTGTTTATAAAGGAATGCCAACAACTGTGTTGAAAGCTCTTGTACAGTAAATTAGCTGTCATGCCAGTGTCTACCTAGAAGTGGAGTGTGTCATAATTACAGGTTTTATTTGTTTTTGTTAAATTCCAATTAATTTTGTCCCTATTCCTTTCTGATTTTGAAAAAATTCTTTCATCAAATTATTTGCTTTCTGGGAGATTTATATTTGCCTAATGATTTTATAATTACTCGTATTTGTTATTTAAAAAAAACAACATCTTAGATTCATAGACATTTTGAAGTATATGAGATCCAATTTGCTAAAAAGAGACAAATAATAAGATCATTAAGCTTTGTTTCCCATTAGGAATAAAAGCATTATTGTTGCTTTAAAATGTACTAATTAAGCTGGTTTCAGATCCTTAAGGAGTTGAAATCTGAATAATCTGATTTCATAGTCTTTTTTTTTTTTTTTTTTGCCTTTTAGCCCACTTTTCTATAATACAAAGCTGATCAGATTAAGCTTCATCTGCTGGCTTTTACCTAATATAGAGACTTCATTACAACAACTGTAGTTTCGTCATTGTCACACATTCATTCCCCTTCCTATTCCCATCTCTTTCTGCCAATTTCACTCAGCCTGAAATATCCTGTACTTCCTCTCTTCTACTCCATGTTCTTCACCAGAATTATATTCTGAAAAGTATGTTTCTGAAACTGCTCTCACCACTTTCTGCATGCTCTTTTAATCTGTGTATGGAAAATTCTCAGGCATATTGAGGAATTTCTACATAGTGAGTTTTCTTATTTTTTTTTTTTTTGATGTGGCCTACAGTTCAAAATTTCCAGAAAGTTACCTCAATCTGCCTACATAATCTTCAAATAATATTCTGTGTAGATAATCAACATATACAGCAAGTAAAGCAATTTGAAAAAATGAAGAAAATAGCAACTACAACAGTCAGAGATAATTTGTATATTCCCCTTTCCCCATCACTATAATTTCATATAATACTGGATAAAAAAGACAAATTTATTTATTTTAATAGATGAATTTTAAACAAAGACAAGGAAATTTTATCTTTGTTTAATATAAACAGGTGTTAAAAATAAAGTATATTAAAACCAGAGAGGTAAATGTATTAGTTCATGGTGTGCTAATTTAGCTAATAGACTCAATTAGTAGGCCTGGATATTTGAGGCTGTGGATATATTGCTCATCTGAATAAAGAAATCAGTTCTTGTCCCCATGGCAAAAGGAAAAGTGGAATTGGGGCAACTATTATAACTTCTGGCTGTGAAATTACTCTCCCCACATTAAAAGAAATCAAGGGAAAATATACCCTTCCTGTTGTCCAAGGAATTTTAAAAGATACTGTTACCCTTCTAGACACAATTATGAAAATGCACTTTCTATGAGAAATGAAAACTGCTGCTTGTGACCAAAATTGAATAACCAGGACTGAATTTGCTTGTTGCTACTAACAACTAAAATAAAGAAACAGGCAAAATATATGAAACAATGGATTTCAGACATTGAGCATCAGGCAGCAAATGGTAGTGAACAGGGAAAGAGAGGAACAAGTGAGGTGAGCCATCTGATTGCTCTGGCTTACTGACTCAGGAGAGTTTCTAAACTGCAGTGCAAGCAGTGGAAAACCAGGTGGAGCCTTGCAGTTTCTCTAAGTTGTGAAGACAGATAGTCTCAGTAAATGGCAAGTAGTTAGAACTCACAGGGTAAAATACTGGAGAAAAGGGAGCAGTGAAGATAGAATCAGAGGCTTTGAGATTTCCAGAAGGTCTCCTTTCGATATTGAAGCTGAGCATTGATAAGCACATGAATATTTTTAAAAATTCCCCCCAAACTGGGAAATACCTATCCAAAAGAATCATACAAAACAATTCCCAGAAATTAAGTAACAGGGGACTATTTTATGTTCCCACCAGCCAGAGAAGGCCTTTTAAATCACTCGACATCGGATAGAATAATAATTATAAAGTAAAGCCTCAGTAGTAGGGCAATGACATTCCTAGATTAAGGTAGCTCTGATTCTGCCTAATAAAGCTTAAAAAAGAAATCTTGAAAAAAAAGTCAAGATGTTTCCAAGTAACTACATCCCAAAACAAAGCTCAATGATTTTTATAGAAATACAAAATTATCTAGGACTAAAGATAAAATTAATAATATCTGGAACCCAATCAAATATTACCATGCATGAAAAGAGGCTGGAAACTGTGATCCATACTGATAAGAAAAATAAATCAATATGAAAGGACACAAACTTTAGACTTAGTATACAAGGTCATTAAAACAGTCATCACTCAATTTCATATTTTTAATAAGGTAGATTAAAAAAAAGTATTCATGCTCAGGAAGACATAGAACAAATTTAAAGAGGCCTGGATTGAACTTATAAATACCACAATGTTTGATACAAACACACTGGATGGTGTGAATCACAGATTAAAGGTTGCAGAAGAAAAGGTTAGTGAACATGAAAACATGGCAGGAGAGCTATCCAGAAAAAACAAATTTAGAAAAAAACAAAAAACATTAAAAGGATGAAGGGAGCATAAATGAAATGTGGAAAAAAACCTCAAGAAGCCTAATATGTGTATAATAGAAGTCACTGAAGAAGAGAAGAGGGAAGGAAGTCAGATGAAATATTTTAAATAATAATCAATTTAAAAATTCCCAAATTTGATGAAAACTACAAACCCACATTTCAGATAAACAGTGAATATTTTTAAAAAGACAACTATAAATGCACAGATCCAAGAAGTTCAAGAAATCTCAAGTACATTCTTGAAGAAAAATTTCAGAAAAGAAACATGATATTGAATTGCTTAAAACCTGAGAAAAAGTAAATAATTCAGAAACAACTAGAGAAAAGAGATATTATACAGACAACGGAACAAATGTAAGAATGAAAATAGACTGCTATCACAAACAAGTCCAAAGATGATGAAACATTATCTTTCAAGTATGAAAGAGAAAAGACAATTTAGTAAAAATACCTTTCTTAGTGAAAATATCTTTCAAAAGCAAATAAAGACATTTTCAACATAGTAAACCTGAAAGAATTTGTCACCAGCATGCCTGTACTATGTAAATGTTAAAACAATTCCTCCAGACAGAATGAAAATAATATTAGCTGGAAACTGACATTTAGACAAAAGAATTAAGAACAGAAAAAAAAGCTAAATAAGTGCATAAATAAAAAGTAATATTTTATCTTGATTTTGAAATCACTTTAAAGATATTATTTAAACCAAAAACAGTAAGAATGCAATGTAAACTTCATTCAAGTGTCTGGCAATAATATAACAAATGCCAGAAGAGAGAGTAGTATTGCACTAATGTGAGGTGGTTATATTATACATGAACTAGTACAGTAAGGTGTTACTTGAAAGTTGTAAGCCCAAACTAACCATTAAAGGACAAAAGGAGTTATAACTAATAAGTTAACTAAGAAGGTAACATTGAATTATTAAAATATATACAACTAATCCAAAAGATAGCAGGAAAGAAGAAATGAGGGAAAAGAACATATGGAAAAAAAGAACGTTGAAAAAATCCACTCTAAATATGATGTCATAATAGTTTAAAGTAATAGTATGGGAAAATATATACCATGCTAACACTAATAAAAAGATAGATGGCATAGTTATATAAATGTCAGACAAGTATAATTTCATAGCAAAGAATATTACCAGGAATTAAGAGGACTATTTTTTATTGATAATGGTATCGGTTTACCAAGAAAATTAATAAGAATCTAAGTATATTAGGTCAAGCTTCAGAAATTTTTATGTTGTGAACCAAAGCATACACACATACCCCCAAAATTGAATTTTTTATTCAAAATAGGCCCCTATTGAGAGGAAAAAATATATATGTATATATAAAGAACTACAGATAAATAACCACCCTCTCTCTCTCTAATTATATGTATATATAAAATACATACACAATTATATATGTATATATAATCAAAATTTATAGTATAATAAAGCACCTCTAGAGAATAAAAAACATACATATATTTTATAATACTAATTTCTATATAATCAAATGCAACAGGGAATTGGAAATGCATGATGCTTGTTTAGATGCTGGAATAAATGTAAGTGATGTTCTTGTTAAAGTCAGATTCCTCTAAACATCTCAGAGTTAATTTTTAAGAATTATAATGAAATTTAAATGTTATATACTCCATGTGTTTTGTTCTGATAAGGCTTATTATTTTTAATAAATGGAGTTCATTTCTAATAAATGGATCCAAAAAGAAAAATAGCAATCCTAAAAGTTTATGTCCCTAATAATAAGACTTTAAAATATGTGAAGCAAAAATCTATTAAGTAAAGAAATATATGAATCTATAATTTTATTCAGGCTTTTAATATCATATCATCAATAATTGATACAAGTAAACAGAATGTCAGTAAAATATTGAAAACTTGTAAACCACTATCAAACATAAAGCAATCCTCAATAGATTTAAAAGGATTAAATCATAGATAAGATATTATCTGATCACAATATTATTAAATTAAAAATTAATGGCAGAGAGATCTCTAAAATATACCCAAATATTTAAAAACTAAATAACATACTTCTAAATAACAAATGGGGAAAATAAAAAATCAAACAGAAACCAGAAACTACCATGAACCAGAGTAAAAATAAAACCAAAATACCAACATTTTTGACAGCCAAGAAAAGCAATGGCTTGGAAATTTGTGACCACAAAAACTTATGATAGAATACATATAACAAAAGTCTCAAATTAAGGACTTAAATTTCCACTTCAAGAAATTAGATTTATCATCATGCATGTGGTGGTAAATAAATAAAAAAAAAAAGAAAAGAAATCAGATAAAGAGGAGCAAATTAAACACAAAATAATAAGAAAAAATTAAACAATGAAGTTGATGAATTAATAAAATAAAAACCAAAATAATAAAGAAAATCAAACCAGCCAAAACCTGGTTCTTTGAAAAGATCAATAAGATTCTAGCAAGACTTAGACAGAGGGAGCAAAAACAAGAGAAATAGAGAAATTATGGATATCAGGGTTGAGAGAGATTATAAGGGAATATTATAAATAACTTTAGGATAATAAAATTGTCAATTTAATTAGAGAAATGCCTAGAAAGAAAAAAAAACTACCAAATCTCACTCAATGAGAAATAAACAACTCAAAGAACTTACATGTATTAAATGAAATAATTTGTTGTTAAATATCTTTCCAGAATGAAAATTCCAGACCCAGATGTCTTCATTGTTTCTATCAAGTAATTAAAAATAGTAATATACTAAAAACTAAAATATTAAAATATAGATATAAAAATATTAACTTCCAAAAATGTATATTTGAGATCGTACACAGCCTCCACTAATAGGCAGAATAAGTATGGAAGACTTTAGTGCATTAAAAAGTCTCATATTTATTGAATACAGAAATAATATAATAAATTAATAGATATTTCACAATCTAAATGCTGTCACTGTTGAAATTCATTTACTTATATTAATAATTTAATATTGTTCCCAAAGAAACTCTATAAAACATCCTTTGCAAAATAAAGTTGTTAATAATTTAATCTAAATTAATCAAATTATCATCTTCATGAACAAAATACATACTTTCAAGTTGCTATATTCTACAGCCATCATAATTGATGATTTTCTAATGAATTTCTTTCCTCTAAGATAGATGAAAAAAATCCTAAGTATACTGTGATTGTTGTAAATTCCTTACACGGAATCCATATTAGACAGCAAGATTTGACTTTGAAATCAAGAGAAAGAAGCAAAAAAGTGATAACTGGGATGCACATTCATTTTCAAAAGATGAAATGACCTTGCTTATTCCAATCTTTACTTTCTTGTACAGTCTACAGGCGTAGACACTTTGGTATATGTCACTAGGCTTTCCTGTTGTGCAATCTGAGTGATGGCATCTAGTTTATTCAAATATGTCATCTTTAGCCTGTCAGGGTTTAACTCTTGATTTTGCATAATCTTGTGTATTTGGACAAAAATATTCACCTTTCTGAGCCTCCATTACCTTGTTAATAAAATAGGGAAGAAAATAGAAATTGCCTCAAAGGTAAATTGTATTGTCTAAAAAACCAGTGTGTAAGTAACTTAGAAAAGTTACTGGCACATCTAAGCCTTTAAAAAATACTAGCTGTGATTATTTTCATCATCTCAGGGAAGTACATTTGTACCCTGATTCAAGCTTTGAGCCCTTGCTTCTGTTTTGCTAATCACTAATCTACTTAGGCTCATGTAGTTAAATTAATAATATCAAAAAATTAGGATCAAAAGCCAGTATTGCTAATCAAATTTTTGAAATGATCAATTTAAAAAGTAAATATGCTTAAAACATTGAAAGAAAATTCAAATGTAGGCTTCATATTGCATATTGATTGCTGCAATCACATGAAGTTTCTCAAAGCTATCAGCACTCTTTTAGCTAATTCCCGTCAAAATCAGAAGTTTATTATAATTTTGGTAAATGAATCAGATAGGAGAAAATCAAATGAAAGCCTTGCTCAAGAGATTTACAAATTTGATTCAGAAGCAGCACACATTGAAGCATTTTTTATTAAATATTTAAGAAAATCTAGGTCAACAAACATATTTACACATATGTTTTAATGTAACTTTATCTATTTGGGGATTTTATAGTGTGTACAATATACTTTATTATTCTTTAATCCTTTGTAATTACCTAAAAGTCCCTTTGGAGAATTACTGCTGCTTTACTCTATGCTTTCTATGTAATTGGGGATAGATATGTAACTTGCATTAAGTACTAAGTCAATTCCAAATATCTATGTTGTTTGGATTCATTGATTGTTTTATTAAACAGATATTTAAATGATGTTAGGCACTTTATTTAAAAAGAAAGAACAACCATGATAGAGTAAATGGTATTAGACTTATCCTCTTACTCTAAACAACCAAACAACTCAAAATCTATGAAACAATTACTTTAGACAATGTGTATCAGGCAGCACAGACTGTGAGTCTGAGAGAAGGCAAATAAATTAGATGAGCCTTGTCATCATTTTTTTTTTGTCATGGCAGTACTTTTAAGACCATGGAGAAATAAGTATGAAGGTCTCATTGGGTCTGGAAGAGAGATAATAGCATTAAGGAAAGTTGAAGTGGATAGAATTTACAGAATAGATTATCCAGGCTCAAAAAAAATCTGTTTCAGGATTCCCTTGAGTCTTTGGTTGAATATTAAGGTGTACATGTTTAAGGTCAACCCCAACAGTTACCAGAGAAAGAAAGAACAGTTACCAGGGAGATGTAAATGGACAAATTTTCAGAGCTCAGCAATTTTCATGTACACTAAAAGGATATGACAATCATGTTGCTGCACATCTCTGACATTTGTTATTTTGACAATTGAAAAAATATGCTTATCTGATGGGTATAATATAGAAACAGTGTGTTACCATCTAGAGCAGAAAGATCCCACTAAATACCTGTGCCATTCAGATATTTCAGAAACTTCAGAAGAGCCATGCCTTAATAGATGAATTAGAAGAAAAATACTTTTAAAAATCTATTATAAATATATTCAATTAGTTAGAAAAAGCATAAACATAATGTGTAACGAAATGGAAATTATTAAAAAGAACCTAAAGTAGTGCCAAGATCTAAGAGCAATGCAAAAGCTAAAATAAAATAAATTCACAGAGTGGGCTTATCAGTGGATTTGACACTAAAGAATGAAAGATGATGAGTGAACTTGAAGACACAGTACAAAATACTAAATATGAAACACAAGGGAAAAAAAAAAAGTTAAGTTTAGGGGAGAAGGAAGAGACCTCAGCAATAAATGGTCTAACATTCTTTTTCTTGGAATTCTAGTAGGGAGAAAAAAAAGAAAGAAAAAGGGGCCAGGCACGGTGGCTCACTCCTGTAATCCTAGAGCTCTGGGAGGCCGAGGCGGGTGGATCACTCAAGGTCAGGAGTTCGAGACCAGCCTGAGCAAGAGCAAGACACCGTCTTTACTAAAAATAGAAAGAAATTAATTGGACAACTAAAAATGTATAGAAAAAATTAGCTGGGCATGGTGGCTCATGCCTGTAGTCCCAGCTACTTGGGAGACTGAGGCAGAAGGATCGCTTGAGCCCAGAAGTTTGAGGTTGCTGTGAGCTAGGCTGACGCCATGGCACTCTAGCCCAGGCAACAGAGTGAGAGTCTGTCTCAAAAAAAAAAGAAAAAGAAAGAAAGAAAGAAAGAAAATGGAAAGGAAGAAAAAAATTGGAGAAATGTGTTCACACATACACATATACACACACTTTTTCATGAAGTATAGTGTTTTATTAGGTCATTATGAAATGTTCATTTTCAAACCGAAAGTTTAGTTTATTATATCTCAATCAAGAAGCAGTACAATTAATCAAAGTATGTGCCTAAACTACCCACACAGTTTTGCCATCTTAACAGTAGCTTGTTTATGCCAGCAGCGAAGAAGCCTGGAGTGTGAGTGGTGATGAAATCATGAAAGGCGTTTTCCACAGCTTGTTGAGGATTATTCGTTTGGCAGATAGTACAGAGTGAGATAACTTGTAAGAGGCCTGCCAGGCTGGGTTCCTCCTGAGGGTAGGAAAAAGCCCCACACTGACAGTTTAGAAAGTAAGTTGCATATTAGCAGGTTGACAAGACACGATCACATCTTCCCACAAACAAGCAAAGGTAGAATAAAGAATTGTTTGAGAGGGACTCTGAAGATTCTGGTGACCATACAGGATTGTGTGCACAGTTTTCCAGAGCAGGTGAGGAGGACAGAGTAGCCAGGCCCAGTATCAAGAAAATTTACTGGCCTTCCTGCCAACAGGAGGGTTACCCTTGGCTCTAGTCTAGTGATCATTATCTGCCAGGGGTCTGACGGAAGAGGCAGATTCATTGCTATACCATGATCCCGTCTGAGGTCTGATTCCCCTCCTGGGATAATCCCATACGAGAGAGTATGATGCAGTGACCTGTGTGAGGGCAGCTTGGGTTGTCCATCCCTGTGGGGGCAGTTTTGGGGCTAATGCCCTTCCTGTTGGCAGATGCAACACCAGAGTTCCCTTCCTTTGGTGGAGGCTTTGGCGACGGGTCCAAATGTGTGTGCTAATGCTGCCATTAACTGGGCATGCAGAGCCTCCTTCCTCTGCACCTTCTTCTCCTGAGACTCGGGCTCAGAAGTTCTGTTATGGGAAACAGAATTAATGGAAGTCATGATGTAATCCAGGGAGCTGGTAGGGTCCTCAACAAGCTTCTGGAGCTTTTTCCTAATATCCAGTGCTGCTTGGGTCAATAATTTGCCTTTTAATATTACTTGTCTCTCATAGGAATTAAGATCAAGAGTGGCGTATCTCTCTATTGCCTCCCAGAGCCAATCCAGGAAGGCTATGACGTTTTCCTTGGGTCACTGGGTTATGACAGTGACCTTAGAATAGTTGACCATCTTTTGCCTGGCAAGCTTGGGGCCAGCCTGGGCACACACTAGAAAATGTCCTCTCTCCCACCTCTCTTCTGAGAAATTATTATTCAACCCTGAGTCAGTCACAGGCACTGCTGTTTCACTCACTGGATATCTAGGATCTGAAAGATGTAATCCAGTGGCAACTTTTGTGCTCCACTTAACACTATGGATTTCTCAAAATAATTTAAAAATCTGGCTTAAACTAACATGTACATCTTTCCAAGCCAGGTCATAGACTAGACACAAATGCTGGAAAGCCTCTATATATTTATAAGGGTGATTGGTGTAGCTTCCAAGATCCTATTTTATTTGTTTTAATTCTACTAAAGGGCTTTGTGGACCAGGGTTGGTTCAAACTCCCCGACTGTTTCCACCAAGGCCAGGAGTGGAGTTGCATTTCCTCCTGGTGGAGGTAGAGACAGCACCACCTTCCCTTTGCAGGGTCCCCTTCAGGCCTCCCTGAGTATGGGTGCAGCTCAGAACAGGTAGGGGACATAAGAGAACTTCTTAATAGTCTTACTTGGCTCTGTACATGCCTTATACCACTGAGGATTTTCCCATCAATAAAAGAAAACTTATACATATGTTATTTGGGTCCATTTTCCTTCCCTTTTGCAAAAAAGTCCAATTATAAGATGGTGGGGTGATTTAGTGGCCTGTGTGGGGCCACTATTCTCTGCTGTCCAGCTTGTAATGTAGCCAGGCAGTTGGCAGATTAAACATTTTTTGTTTGTTTGTTTTTCCAGAGGTGTCTGGATCAAATTTGTTCCAGTTTGAAGGAAAAGGTGGGGTAAAGAAAAAGGAAGAAACCAGGGTCAGTTAGAGCTGGGTCTCCCCAAGTGATGACCCGGACCATGTAGCCAAAAGACAAAGGGGAAAGGGAAGAGGCTATTCCCACTGGAGTCTGTTAGACCTGGATGTCCTAGGTAACAGCCCAGGCCATGCAGTCGAAGTACTGGTCCAGATCTCTCTTTTCTGATTCACAGGAAGAGGCTCTGTGCATGAGCCCTCAAACCTAGGAACCTCTCATTTTTAAGTGCCAGAACAAGGATATCTATTGGTATAATGACCTGGTTAATTTGTAAAAGCACCAGTGATTGGGTGGCCAGCTGCAAAAAGGAAGGCACTTTCTGGGACAGAGTGAAAGAAGCAGCCTGAAGGTGAAGGAAAAATGCCCAGTAAAATCAGGGGTGTAAGTATTTAATTGTGCCCCATGTAGGAGAGACATGACAGGCATAGATGCAGAAGTGATGCCTCAAGGTAACCCAGATCTATTCATGTATGGGCATACCCATGGGCTGTATAAACCCTCAGATTCTAAAAGGACCCTAAGAATGTAGGCACTAAGTGTCATTTGCCTTATCACCAGGCATAATATTCACTCCAAATGAGTGAACCGGGCATTAGATGATTTAATGCCAATAAAATCAGGGGAAGAAACATGTTAGCCTTAACATGGGAAGGGGCCATGAGCACCTCATCAGATGAGAAAGAAAAGTATGTTATCAAAACCAATGCAAAGCCTGGAAACACAAAAGTTACAGCATAAAGCCCTCTTCCCTAAAGAGAAGCAAAATGAAAAGACTTCTGCCCTACCATAAGGGACACACTCCCAAACTCCTTATCGCAGAAGCGGATTTAGCCAAGATTCAAACATGCAGCCTGAGAAATGGCAAGGATGGAAAAGTGAAAGCAAGCACCAGCACCCACTCTAGCACTGGCTGAAAGGCAGGAAAACCAAAAGCAAGAGCATTATCATGGAGAAAGGCAAGCGGTCTTGCCTAGGCAGAGATATTTGAGTTGTGGAAATGGTGAGGGTCGAAAAGTGAAAGCAAGGGCAGAAAAATCCAAAGCAAGAGCATTATCATGGAGAAAGGTGAACTGGCTTGCCTACACAGAAATATCCAAGCCATGGCACCAAATATGTTAAGTTTCGGGATATGAAATGTTGACTCTTGGTGTGTTTATGGCCAAAGAATGACGAGACACACCAAAGTAAGACAAGCATGAAAATGAGGTTTATTGAGGAAAGAAAGACAGGATTATAGAGAAAGAGCAAGGTATAGATTTACAAAGAGTGATACATATGTCACAGATGATGACTGGACCCATTGTTTGCAGCAAAGGGAGAACAAAAGGAAGGGTCTGATTATGGTCTGTATCTTGTTGCATAGTTCCTGGATTGGGGCCTCCCTCGTGGTTTAGAGGCTACCTTGGAACCACTTTGATTGGATAGTTAGGAATTGCATGACCTGAGTCTTACCAGTTGTTCTAGCTTGCTTTCCAGACTGTGTTGTACCTATGCAGCTTGGACCGGAGGCTAGAGAGTCGTCTGCATTCTTTTGTAGTTGGTGTTCTAAGTACGGAATTGCAGATTCGTAGGGTGTTCCCTCCTACTCCAGATATAGCAGTCACTCCAGACAAGATTAAGATGGGTCAGCACTAGGGCAGGAGCCCATTTTCATCCATGGGAGACCCAGAATCCCTTGCTATCTACCTCACTATCTATTTATCTATATTTTTTAATCTGAACATGACTTTTCTTTCGTGGGCTGTTCCAAGTTAATGTCTTTCTGAGCATATCTACGATTATGCACAGAAAATAAATGCAAACCACAAAACCACACATATATTTGAGGACAGGGAAGTGCTTCTTTATTCTCCATAGATACTTTTTGAACCCAAAACCCATTTCAGGATAGTTAATGAATATTGTCTGTTTTGACAATATGATGATTTTTTCCACCTTATCCTCTCAGTGAGAATTTCACTGGTGGATTCCAGTTTTAGGTGAATATCCCAATTCTCTTCTTTGCAAGGGCTACAACTGTGTCATCTGCTGTCTGAACAACCAATAAAATATTCTCTTAATTTATCAACATATGCATAGACTCCAAAGCATCATCAAGCTTATACTGCCTTATCTCTCTGGTTTCCAGCTTTTTTTTTTTTTTTTTTTTTTTTTAATCTGTGACCACTGGGAGCTTAATTACTTTCTGGAAATTAAGGAGTGATGAACCAAACCAAACAAAATCAAATAAACCATAACTAACTGAACAAACAAAACAAATATTTGACATAATACATTCAATATTAATGAGCTTTATATATTGGGAGATATTTCCCCCCAGGGCATCTTGTTTACTATGATACTAGAATTGAAAGTCCAGACAAGTGTTTCTAGGAGTTTTGATATAATGGATAGCAGAAAAGGGAGCAGTCACTGGAAACCATTCTTCTCTATATAATGCATAATTATTTCTTATAATGAAATATAAATCCCTTCAGATAAGAATGTGCTCTTCAGTTCTCTTCAGTTATACATTCTCCCCATCTTTTTATATTCTTTTGTGCCTCTTTAATTTATGTTATCTTTCTACTGCCTAAAGGCATTAAACCCGATTTAAGCATTTAATGCTCTCTTTTATATGTTTATCCCATTCTTAAGTTTGAAGAGCTTTCTACTTGCTGGTAGTAATAGAAGAAAAAAAACTAGAGTACTATAACCTTTTTCTTTCTTTGACTTCTGTTAAAATAATAGTCCCTGTCTCAACCAGTTGACCTTCTTTCATGCTCATCCTCCCACTTAAAACATTGCCTGACAAACCACTTTTCTAACGTTTACTACCCTCATTAACTACAGTTCATTCTGGGCTCATATCATCCTGACACCCTTCTACAGTTTTGTCACTCTCTTTCTTTTAATTTCTTATAATCAAAAAGAAAAAGAAAGAAAAGGAGAGAGGGGAGAAGGAAAGAGAGAGAGATAAAGAAGGAAGGAAGGAAGGAAGGAAGGAAGGAAGGAGAAAGGAGGAAGGAAGGAAGGGATGGAAGGAGGGGGGGAGGGGAGGAGGGAGGAAAGGGGAGGAAAAGAATCCTGAAAAAGGTCTTTGGGCTTGCTTACTATACATTTTATATAGTTCTCATTTAATCTGTACTTTTAGGTTATTTATGGGTTATGACTAAAATTTCATTTTTGAGCTACCAGTTAATTATGAATTGTATTCCTTCCTAAAGTTTCTGGTCATTGGATCATTGCTATACTTTCTATGTAAAAATCTACTTTCCAAAAGTTTCTCAGAACTGGCACACTCTGCTGAACATTCCCTTCCTTTATCATCATAAGTTCTCCAAGGATCCAGTCACAGCTATATTATTAATATATCACTCTTGTTGGCATTTTATTTCCACTACATAGTTTTGAGTGGTTAAATATATCAGAAAGTCTTGTGTAAGCAAAGTAATACTATCAAAACTACCTGGATCAGTGAAAGTTCCCAAATTGCTGTTGAGGCTTAAAGAATAATACCCGGAAGTACAGTGCTTTGGCATGCAGAGCACTTCTGAATTAAAGGAAATTGGGAGTCCTTAGAACCTGCCTCAGAAGCAGGAACTTTCTAACCTTCTTTTGTTTCTCCCACCAAGCGCAGGGAGGGGCTCTCTCTGGCAGTTCCCGACCTGACTGAGAATAACTTCTTCTAAAAGAAATGCATTTTGTTTTAAAAACCCCTCCTTATGAGTCTTATCAAATAACCAGAAAATATTAACCATGTGAGAAGAGAAAAGACTAAAAGTCTTCAGCACTCCTGACAGACTTTTCATATATTCCTTTGAGGGCAGCTCTGAGAAATTCCCTGGGAGACTGGATCTGTGTAATAAAACAACCTTTGTTCACAATGAAGTTACAACCATTTATTAATATCTTCCAGTAATTTGTTACCACCTTCCCCAGAGCTCCAAGAAACTTGGTCCCAGGACATTATCTCTTCTTCAGTTCCAGATAAACTCTCCTAAAAATCATTTACTACCTCTCAAAATTGTCTATGTTCCCCCTTATCTATGTCTCCTATGAAGAGGCTGCTATTTAGGCTTCAACTATCTGGCCTCTTGAGTCTCTTGTTTTATATGGCTCATAGACACACTTGCCCATTAATAAATTTGTGTAGCCTTTCTCCTGTTAACCTATTGTCATATGGTTTCAGCAGACTCAAAATTTCAAAGGGATGGGAAAAATTCCCTTCACTCCTATACAGCCTAATTTTTTCTACATGATAATAAAACTTTTAGAAAATAGTAGATGTTTGATAAATAGCTGTCAATATTGAATTGAAACTAATTGAAATGGGAGATTTTTTTCAGAGATATTCTTCTCCTACAAGAACACTATCTTATAATCATTTTTGCTATATTTCCAACTGTTTAGTAAATAGGTGTTCAGAATTAGTGTTCAGAATAATGATGCTAAGGACTTGCAGGACCTGAGTTTGATAAGTAATTTCATTGCGAAGAAGCCACTCATTTTGTTTCCATGGCATGTTAGAAAAATTTCCTATAATAAAGCTTGATTTGCTTGTGTGTGGTGGGTCACCTTTTTGTTAACCAGTGAATTCGTGTTCCTGACTTCTTGGATTTTCCAGACATTTGACCAACCATCATTTCATCATCATCATTATATATGATAATGACATTCATGTAAGCTTTAGGTTGTGCTGATACATGAACACACACATGCACACACACATCTGTTTTTGTGTCAAGAAAGTTCAAGGGGAACTGAATCAACTATAGAGCTTTCTTTATAAACTAAATGACAAGGTAAATTCTTTAACCTTTCAAATTTCCCACTTATCCCTTAGTAAAAGACATTTTTATTTTTTATTTTATTTTTTTAGAGATGGAGTCTCATTTTTGCTTAGGCTGGTTTTGAGTTCCTGACCTCAAGTGATCCTCCCGCCTTGGCCTCCCAGAGTGCTAGGATTACAGGTGTAAGCCACTGTGCCTGGCCTTCAAAGACATTTTTAAAACATCACTTCGTATGTAAATTGCTTCATATGCAAAGAATTTTAGTATTAACTTCTCTTTTTAATGTGAAGTTGAAAGGCTACGTTTCACCAATCTCTCAGATTTTATTTTCCTAACTTTTGAGCCCTATGCCATTAATTTGTTACTCAAAATAAAAGTCACTGGGAAAGTGGTAACAACTTGTTTACGATTTTTTTATGCCAAAGACTGAAGCTTTTTACAGTTTCTTAGGCGAGTTAAACAAGCCATGCTTTTTCACTCAATATCTTAGGTAAAAGGCTGAAAAAAAAAAGAAATGTTTTAAATTGCATACTTTCAAGAATATTCTAATTTAGTTGGAATGGTAGGACATTCTTATCTGAAGCAATACCTCTGTATATACCTTACAAAACAATGTATATCTTAGTTTTGGGGGGATATAACATATTTCACTAAAAAGCAATCAAGAACATAATTTAATAAATTATGAAGTTAAACTCAACTGTTACCTCTCCTTTATTTTTCAATAAATTTTTGAATGGCAGTTTAGTCTTGGAGGTGAATAGTCTAATCATCTGGAGTCATTGATGAAGTGTCAAGGGATAGATAACCTGAGAAATAAATGTTTTACATATTTATAAAAAATATGTTTTATGTGTGTGTGCATCAATTGTATACAAAATGAACACTTTGAGACAGAAAAAAACACAACAAACAAACCAACAATGTGCCTCATGCAGTAGCTGCTGGTCATCTTACCAGAAAGGCTCCAGACTTCAGGGTGAGGCTGGAGGCATAGCCAGCAGTCAGCCACTTAAAAAAAAATGAAAAAACCCTCTTGCCTGAAGCAGAACTTCACAACAATAGAGCAATTAGGAATCTTTTGCTTATTAGATTTCTCACCATATTGTATTTTCATTTCAAGCTCAGTCTTTAGGGAGCTTTGTTTACTTGGGCAAGGATGTGAAATTATTTCAGATTTGGAGGATGGTTGTCTAGTAGAAATATTTGTAGAAACTATTCAAGCAAGGATTTGTGATTGGTCTAGATAGTCTTTAAAGTTAAAAGACACTCTTAGGTTTTATGACTGAATGAGTTTGGCTACCACTAGCCAGTTTTCCAGTGGAAGAGTCAATGCCCGCATTGTTGGGTCAGCAGTCTGTTCTTGGTTCTTGGTGTGCTCTGGCCCCAAAATGATCAGATACACAAAAAGCAAGGTAAGCATGAGACAAAGTTTATTAAGCAAAGTAAGACACATTCACCACAGATGGTACACAGGCCCTCTGTCATGACAGGAGGGCCCTGGTAATGGTCTGGGTCTTGTTTTTTATTGCCTAGGCTGGATCCTCCTCATGCTTCAAACATCACCATTAAACCACTTTGATGGACAGTTGGGAGTTATAGAACCTGAGTCTTACTACACATGAAGATCTCCCATGAGCCTCTCTGAAAGCCCATGGGGGTGGGCGGGGGAGTAAACTACAATGTAAATTTAAGATAATGCTATGGTAATTAGCTTTAGGGTGTTGTAGGTCACCTTCTGGACCCTATTGTGACTGCACTGCTTGGCCTGTGGGCTGGGAAATCCTCTGCATTCTTTTGCAGTTGGAGCGCTGAGTTCTGATTGGCAGATGGCAGGGCATTCCTTCCTCTCCCAGGTGTGGCAATTGCTCAGGACACCCACCTTTGTCCCCAACGGAACCAGATGTCCTCACTACCTAACAACATGATTAAAAAACCTAAACTGTAGGATACAAACAGATACAATGGGTGCTCCTGAACTGTATCACATCTCTTCCTGTAAAATCTGCTCATTCATATATAATCTTCATCTTGGTGAGTAACATGAACATGTATTGTCATTTTGTCATCTTTTTCTCCCTCTCGGTTGTAGAGGATAAGAGAAAACTTTCCCCTCACTCTTTGAGGTTCATTGAAAAATCTACTCACAAAGACAGATTAATAGGAGAAAAAGTGTACAATTTATTAATGTGTATACAGGAAAAACCAAAGAGTGTTTATCCTCTCCCCAGTAGAGTCCAGAAGCTTATATAACATCTTGAGGATACAGAAAGAATAGGGTCTCAGAGCCTGGCCCCAAACAGCTTATGGTAATAAATCAGCCCACAATGGCAAGAGAGGTTATAGAAGAGGGAGAAGAAGAGGCTCTGCTAGCAAGAGTGGTCTTGTTACATAAACTTAAACCTCACAGGTAGCGGCTCTCGGAGAGAATAGATGGCAAATGTAGTTTTTTGTTTGTTTATTTGTTTTCAGATCATTAGGCTGTCAGAGGCTCAGTTAATCTTTCCTAGATCTGGATAAGGGAGGGCCCGGCTGCATCAATGCAGGTTCTCTACAGATGCAAATTTCCCCCACAAAAGACAGCTTTGTAGGGCTACTTTGGTTTGCTGGCTCTCTGACAGCCATCTCAAAATATGTCAGAGAAATATATTTTGGGGTAAAATAGTTTGATTTACTGTCTCTATCCAATGCTGCCAATTCTATCTCATAGGTTGAACTCAAAATTTTTCCGGTTTTTTTAATCTAAAGGTTATTATCTTAGAACAAGCTAGCAATTGTATTTTAAATGAACAGCCACCAATGCCTAAGTCTGTCTCCAGTCTTATTTCTTCTCCACTTTTTTCTCCCCATTTAAGGCAGAGTGGCCTGTTTAAGAAATATGCAGAACATTTTGCCATTCACAAGCTGATAGTTATATAATCATCTAGAATAAATTTTTAAGCACTTTTTCATTATTTAAATAGATTTAGGGGTAAATTTTTTTTTACATGGCTGAAATTCCGTAATGGAGAAGTCTAGGCTTTTAATATACCTGTCACCTGAATAGTGCACATTATACTCAATAGGTAATTTTTTATCCTGCTTCCCTGCCACATACACACACACTTCCCCTTCAGAGTCTCCAATGTCAATTAAGTCACACTATATGACCATGTACATCCATTTCTTAGCTACGACTTATAACTAAAAATACACTGTATTTGTTTTTTCATTCCTAGGTTACTTCACTTAGATTTAACGGCCTTCAGTTCCATCTATGTTGTTACAAAAGACATAACTGTACTCTTTTTGAATGCTGAATAGTATCCCATGTTTTGTCTGTGTGTGTGTGTGTATCTGTGTGATATATATATATATATATATATATATATATATACATATATATCACATTTTCCTTATCTACTCATCCATTGGTAGGTACATACATTGATTTCATGTCTTTGCAATTATGAATTGTACTGTGATGAACACATGGGTGTGGGTGCAGGTGTCTTTTTTACAAAATGACTTCTTTTCCTTTGGGTAGCTCCTTGGTTGTACAATTGAAGGATCAAATGGTAGATCTACTTTTAGTACTTTGAAAAATCTCCATACTGTTTTCCAGAGAGGTTGTACATTACATTACATTCCTACCAACATTGTATAAGCAAGCATCCCCTTTCCACTGCATCTACACCAATATCTATTGTTTTTTGACTTTTTGATAATGGCCATTCTGACAGGGGTAAAGTGGTATCACATTGTGGTTTTAATATATATTTCCCTAATGATTAGTGATATTAGCATTTTTATATGTTTCTTGGCCATTTGTCTAACTTCCTTTGAAAAGAATCTGTTCATGTCTTTTAATGAAGTGTTTGTTGTTGTTGTTGCTGTTTTTTTCCTGATTTGTTTGAGTTCTTTATAGATTCTGGATATTAGACCTTTGTTAGATGTATAGTTTGTGAATGTTTTCTGTTATTCTGTAGATTATCTGTTTAATCTGTTGATTATGTATTTTGCTGTGCAGAAGCTTTTAAGTTTAATTAATTCCCATTTATTTATTTTTGTTTTTGTTGTATTTGCTTTTGGGTTCTTAATCATAAATTCTTTACCTTGACCAATGTCAAGGATGTTTTTTCTAGGTTTTCTTTGAATGTTTTTATGGCTTCAGATCTTGCATTTAAGTCTTTAATCCATCTGGAGTTAATTTTTGTGTATGATAAAAGGTAAGGATTAAGTTTTATTCTTTTACATGAGGCTGTCCAATTTTCCCAGCACCATTTATTGAATAAGTTATCCTTTCCAAACAGTATGCTCTGGTCTGCTTTGTTGACGAAGAGTTGGTTGTAGGTGTTTGACTTTATTTCTGAATTCCACTTCTGTTCCATTAGTCTATATGTCCACTTTTATGCCATACCATGCTGTGTTGGTTACTATTGCCTTGTAGCATAATTTGAAATCAGGTAATGTAATACCTCCAGCTTTGTTCTTTTTGCTTAGGATTGCTTTGGCTATTTGGGCTTGTTGTTGGTTCTACATGAAGTTTAGGATTAATTTTTCTAGATCTATAAAAAGTGATGTTGGTATTTTGATGGAAATTGCATTGAATCTGTAAATCACTTTGGGCAGTATATTCTTCCAATACATGAATATGGGATGTTTTTCCATTTGTTCGTGTCATTTACGATTTCTTTCATCAGTGTTTTATAGTTCTCCTTTTAGAAATCTATCACCTCCTTGGAAAAGTATATTGCTAGGTTTTTTTTTTTTCTATGTAACTATTGTAAATGGTATTGAGTTTTTGATTTGACTACCAGCTTGACTATTATCAGTACATAGACATGCCACTGATTTGTGTACATTAATTTTGTAACCTGATACTGACTGAATTTATTTATCAATTCTAAGAGTCTTTTGGTAGAGTCTTTAGTGTTTTCTAGGTATAAGATCATATCATTGGCAAACAGGGATAGTCTGACCTCTTCTTTACCAGTATGGATGCTTTTTATATCTTTTTGCTGGATTGCTCTGGCTAGGACTTCTAGTGCTATGTTGAATGGAAGCAGTGAAAGTGGACATCCTTGTGTTGTTCTGGCTGTTAGGTGGAATGCTTTCAGCTTAACCACATTCAGTGTGATGTCGGCTGTGCATTTGTCACATATGGCTCTTATTATTTTGATGTATATCCTTTCTTGCCTAGTTTGTCGAGGGTTTTAATCATGAAGGGGTGCTAGATTTTATTGAATGCTTTTTTCTACATCTTTTGAAATTATCATATGGTTTTTGTTTTTAGTTTTATTTATATGGCGAATCATATTTATTGATTTGCATATGTTGAACCATCCTTCCATCCCAGGGATGAAACCTACTTGATCATGGTGAATTAATTTTGATGTGCTGTTCGATACAGTTTGTTAGTATTTTGTTCGAGGTTTTTGCCTCTATGTTCATGAGGAACATTTGAGTATAGTTTTCTTTTTTGTTTTTTTTTCTTTCTGGATTTTGAATCAGAGTGATATTGGCTTTGTAGAATGAGTTACAGAGGATTTCCTCTTTCTCAATGTTATGAAACAGGTTCTGTAGGATATGTACCCGTTCTTCTTTGTAACTCTGGTAACATTTGGCAGCGAATCCATTTGGTCCTGGAATTTTTTTTGGCAGGGGGAGATTTTTTATTATTGATTCAATCTCACTACTCATTATTGGACTGTTCAGAATTTCTATTTCTTTCTGATTCAAGCTTGTAAGGTCGTGTGTTTCCAAAAATTCAGCCCTTTCTTCTGATTTTCTAGTTTGTGTGCATAGAGGGGTTCATAGTAGTCTCAGATGACTTTTTGCATTTCTGTGGCATGTGTTGTAATATCTCCTTTTTCATTTCTGGTTAACCTTATTTGAATCATCTCTCTCTTTTTTTCTTAGTTGATCTAGCCAGTAGTCTGAAAATTTTGTTTATCTTTTACAGAATGAACTTCTCATGTTATTGATCATTTGTAATTATTTTGTTTCAATTTTATTTAGTTCTGCTCTAATCTTTGTTATTTCTCTTCTTCTACTAGTTTGGGTTTGATTTGTTCTTGTTTGTTCAGTCCCCTAAGGTGTAATATAGGTTTTCAATTTGTGATCTTTCTGCCTTTCTGATATAGGAATTTAGTGCTATGAACTTTCCTATTAGCACTATTTTTGATGTGTCCCAGAGATTTTGGTAGCTTTTGTCTCCCTTGTCATTTAAGTTAAAAATATTTTTATTTCCATCTTGATTTGGTCATTGACTCAAAGATCATTCATAAGCGGGTGATTTAACATACATAGATTTTAGCTTTCAGAGTTCCTCTTGGAATTAATTTCTGGTTTTATTCTACTGTGGTCTGAGAAAATACATGGTAGAATTTTGATTTTTCTAAATTTGCTGAGACTTTTTCTGTGGCCTAACGTATGCTCTATCTTGGAAAATGTTCCATGTGCTGATGAGAAGAACTTATATTCTATAATTTTGGGGTAGAATGTTATGTAAATGCCTATTAGGTTTATTTGTTCTAGAGTCCTGTTTAAGTCTTGTGGGTGTTTTTTGTTGTTGATTTTCTGCCTCAGTGATCTATTTCAGTCAGTCAACTGTTGAAGTCCCTTACTATTATTTTCTTACTGTTTATTTTACTGCTTATGTCTAGTAGTATTGGTTTTATGAATCTAGGAGCTCAGGTTTTAGGTGTATATATATATTATTTAGAATTGTTTTATCTTCTTGTTGAATTGATCTGTTATTTATCTGTTATTTATCTTCTTATTGAATTGATCATTATATAATGATCATTTTTATCTATTTTTACTGTAGTTGATTTAAAGCCTGTTTTTTTCTGACATGAGAACAGCTACTCCTCCTTGCTTTGGGTTTCCATTTTCATGGAATATTTCTCTGCACATTTACCTTGAGTCTATACCACTCTCTAGGAGTTAAATGGGTTTCTTGGAGACAGCAGTTGGAGGTTTTATTGTTATTGTTGTTGTTGTTCTTAACCATTCCATCAATCTATATCTTTTAAATGAGAAATTTAGACCATTTACATTTAATGTTAATATTGATAGATGAGGTACTCTTCTAGTCATTGTGTTGATTATTACCTAGTTGCTTTGTATTCTCTTTTGTATTATTGTTTTATAAGAGCTGTGAGGTTTTACTTTCAAGTGTTTTTACACTGGTGAGTATCAATCATTCTTTTTGGTGTTTAGAGCACTTCTGAGCATTTCTTATAGGGCAGGTCTAGTGGAGTCAAATTCTCTTAGAGTTTGCTTGTCTGGGAAAAAATTATATTTCTCCTTCATTTATAAAACTTAGTTTTACAGGATAAAAAATTCTTGCCCAACAGTTATTCTGTTTAAGAAGACTAACTATGGGACCCTAATACCTTCTGACTCATAAGATTTCTGTCAAGAAGTCTGCTGTTAGGTGGATTTTCCTTTATAAGTTACCTAATGTTTTCAACTTGCAACTTGTGGGATTTTCTCTTTAATGTTGACTTTGGCCAGACTGATGACTATGTGCCTTGGTAATGTCCTATTTGAATGAATCTTCCAGCAGCTCATTGAGCTTCTTCTATTTGGATGTCTAAATCTCTAGCAACACCAAGGAAGTTTTCCTCCATTATTTCCTCAAATATGTTTCCAAGTTCTTTGCTTTTCCTTATTCTCCCTTGGGTATACCTGTGATTATTTTGTGTGAACATTTTACATAATCCAGTATTTCTCAGACATTTTTGTTCATTCCTCTTGATTCTTTTTCTTTACTTTTGACTGGCTGGTTTAATTTGAAAGCCTTGAATTTAAGCTGTGAAATTCTTTCTTCTGCTTAGTTTAGTAGGTTGTTGAGACTTTCCATCATATTTTGAAATTCCCTAAATGATTCTTTCATTTTTGGAAATGCTATCTTTTAAAATTTTTCTATCTCTTTAGTGAATTTTTCATTCATATTTTGAATTATTTATTTATTTATTTAATCTCATTGTGTTGGTTTTCAACTTTCTTATCAATCCCATTGAGCTAACTTGTCATCCATATTTTGATTCCATATCTGATGTTTCAAAAAAAATTTTTTTGGTTGGAGTCCATTGCTGAAGAGTTAGTGTGATCCTTTAGAGGTGTCAGGCAAGTCGGTTTCTTCATATTTCCAGAGTTCTTATTGCTGGTTTTTTGTTATCTGGAACCCCTTCCCTCAGCTCAAAACAGATAGCTTTGCATTTCACCTATTTTATTCTGCTGGGAACTCTGCTGCTCAATGTAGAGAGGGAGAAGTACATTGCCTTTCAATTCATTCAGGTAGGTATTCACTTTGATGTTGCTGGCAATTTGAGTCAGTTTGACCTTAGACCGCTGGGAGAGTGTTGGGTGCCTGCAGTATGGAGTAGCTTAAATAATCCCCAGATCCTGGGCCCTTGGATGGCATGTTTGGTTATGGTGGGAACCAGACTGAAACTGGGCTGGCAAATTTGCCTTCAAGCCTTCTTGAGTTCAGGTGCTGGCTATAATACTGAAGCGTGGGGTGATCTCCTGCTCTGGCAGAATGGTCAGGCAGCAGAACAGCAGATACACTGTGAGACTGCAGTACCAGGGGTGGGCCCCTCTTGACAAGATCAGCGGAGGCAGGCAGCTAGGGGATGCATATGCTGCTCACATCTCCCACTCTTGGCAGTAACAATGATCTCTGTCCTTCAGGGGCATAAAAGCACTCAGATTCCCAGCTCCTACCCTGATCCAGCTGCAGCAGAGGTGGTGAGAGCAGCTTAATTCACTGTGTGCAAGGCTACCAGACTGGCTGTGGGTTGTGGCTGAATTTTTCTAACAAGGGAGCTGTGGTTGTGCTAGGGATTTGACTCCAGGGATTGGTAGGCTCCTCTCAGAAGCAGTAGGTGGCTTGAAAGAGGACTGCTAGCCTCACCCTCTCTCAGAAGAGGCAATAGCTTTAGTCCTTAGGGAACATAAAATCACTTGCTGTAGCTTTTTAGAGGGAAGGGAGTATACCCCAATTTATGTGGAACCCTGGGTGTGATAGACACTCTGTCCAAGGTGAGGTAGTTGCTCCCAAGTTCTCTGGCTTAAACTTCTATTTAAAACTCTTGCAAGTCCCAAAAGGAAACATCTACAACTGCCTTGGCATCAGTGGACACAGGAGAGGAGGAAGAGGAGGTCCCCAAATAGGAGAAGTTTGTGCTCTGGTCCTCTTTGTCCTGAGGGGTCCTCTGTTCTGTTGCACTTTACTGTCAGCTGGAAGTGGCCTGCCCTTATTGCCTAACCCCTGGGAGACACATAGTTCCTCGAGGACCCTCCAGTCCCCAAAGCTGCTGAAGTCCAAGTGGGCACTAGGCAGTATTGGTTGTGGATCCAGCAATGTGGAGACCACAGGGGCTGAGATTCCCATGTGGGGACATCTGTAAAAACACTGCCTATCGGTGAAGGGAAGAAAATAAGCTGCACCCTCTATGCAAAACCCAGGTGTGGTAAGCAGAGTACTATTTAGAGTTGTATCCCCCTCCACCACTGCAAGTCTAGAACTCATTGTCCCACACCTCACCCGCACCAAAAGCTTGTGCTTGGGACCAATAGTGGCTATGTCCACAGCATTGGGTGGTTGGAAGTGGGGAGATCCTTTTCTCCAGGTCCCTCTTGGGCTGCCCAGCTTTAAATTCCCCAAATGGTGCCTTGGGCCTGTGGCCAGAGATGGTCGGGCTTCATGCTGGCAAACAGTGTGGGCAAGATGCTGGGTGGAGTGCTGCCCTCTCACACCTCAGTCTCCCTGCAGTCTGTACCAGGGTGGTGGGAATTGTCCCAGGTGTGTAGGAGAACTTAGACTCCCTTGTCTCTCCTCATCTGGGCCAGGATACATCAGTCCAAAGTCAGCCTGAGGGAGGGGAACTTCCCAGCTTCAAACACCCACAGTGGCACCCTGGGCCTGTGGCCAGAGGGGTAGACCCCTTCTCAGTCAGGCTGCACTTCCAGGAAACTATAGGGAGTACAGTTTTCTTGAGACTCAGTCTCACAACAGGCAGCTGCAAGATGGTGGTCACTATCCCAGATGTGTGCTGGGTAGCCTGGTTTCCATGTCCCTACCCAGCCAGGTTGGGACTGCAGCCACATCAAGCCCAAACTCAGCCCAAGGGTGTGGCATCACCTAGTGTCAATGTCATAAAATGACACTTCAGTCCTTTGACTAGAAAGGCTGGGGCTTCACCTAGGCAGGTAGGATGGGTGAGAAACTGGAAAATGCTGCCTGTACATCTCTCAATCTCACCTACAGCCCACAGCAAGGTGGTGGAGATCTTCCTAGGGGTGCATGGAAGTGCCTGGGCTACAGGCACGCCCATAGTTCCCCCATATGTAGGCTGTCAGAATGGTGCCCTGCCCATGCTGCTCTAGCCTCAGATGCCTATGGGATTCTTTGTGAGTTCTCTTTCTAGAACAATGTCTCTGTGCAATCTCTAAGCAGCTCCCTATGTGAGGCTCAAGATCCAAATGAGTCAGGAAGTTCTCTTATAGCTGAGATCATAAAAGCTCATTTTGGAGAGTAGAGCCCTGAGGGCTTCTGTCATACTGTTTCATAGCACCCCTCCCAGTTGTTAGCTAGCCCCTGTCTGGGCAAATTGCCCTGAACCCTTTCTTTACATACTTTTGATGCTTCCCCCTGCTCCCCTGGTAAATTCTAGCATTCTCCGAGAATCTTTTTACTATTCTGGTTCCTCTCCATAAAGGAGCCACAATTCTTAATGTATGTATGTGGCCTTGCCCACTGCAACACTGGTGTAACTCACCAACATCAACTCCTCCCATGCTCGTCAAGCATTCTCACCACAAAGCCATTATTTCTACTGCTAGTTTTTAAACAAGTTGTAATCTCACCTTTCTCCTGGCCTTCACATATGCTTTATCTTTGACCTAGAACATTTTCCTGCATTTTAGCATCTTAGGCCTCCATCCTGCTTCTTTCCTGCCTCCCTAGCAGGCTCCTTCCCATTTTTCAGTTTATAGTTTAGAAGTTGCCCCATCTAGTTATTATTTTTGGATGTGCTCAACTAGGGGCCAGACACATTTTTCTGTAAAAGAACAACAGTAAATAGTTTGGTTTTGCAGATCACATAATGTCTCTGTTATATATTTTTCTTTTCTTTTGTTTTGTTTATAATTTTTCAGAAATATTACAAACATTCTTATCTTTCAGGCATTCCTAAATAGACCAGAGCAATAAGCCCTACTCTACACCTTTCTTCATATGTGTTCTCAGGAGCATCCTGCTCTTTCCTTAAAATAGCACTTCTAACATTATGATTTTTTTTAACTTTCATATTGAAATGATTTTAAAATTACAGAAGAGTTGTAAAGATAGTAGTGTGAGTACCCATACACACTTTGTCTAGCTTCCCCATATGTTAACTTCTTATATAACCATGGTACAGTTATTAAAACTAAGAAATCTAGATTAGCACAACACTGGTAACTAGACTACAAACTTTATTTGGATTTTACCCACTGAGTAGTTTGTCCTTTAATGTCTTTTTTTATTGTCCTAGGATCCAACAAAAATAAAACATTACATTTTGTTATCATGTCTCCTTTGTCTCCTCTAATCTATAACATTTTCTAAGTCTTATTTTGTTTTTCATAACCTTGATACTTCTCAGAGAACTCTTATGATTAGAGTAGCTACATGGATTTTGAGGAAGAATAACACAGAGGTGAAGTTCCTTCCTCCTCACCTTGTATCAGAAGGTGCATAATATTAATAAGGTGTGTTACTGCTGATGTTAGTCTTGATCACTTGGCTAAGGTAGTGTTTGCCACATTTATTCTCCATAAAGTTACTCTTTTTCCTTTTTCATCATTTATTCATGGAAGAGAGTCACTGAGTCTCACTCACCAATGTTCTCTCAAGGACAGAGAAATTAAGCTCCACCAACAGAAGTGAGGAGTAGCAAAGGATTGGCCAATACTTGACTTCGATTGCATATTTCTTTTTTTTATTTTTATTTATTTATTTATTTATTTTTAAGGTTAGATTCTTTTTTTTTTTCTTTTTTTTATTGGGGGAAAACTACAAAGCATTTACAGTATAATGTTTACAGTCACAATTTATAGTGAGCTGATTTCCCAAAATATATTACCTCTCAAGTTGACTTATCTTGTTACATTTAAAAATCTACTCTGTCAAAGTAGTCCATAGAGTACATACATAGTGCTCCAACTGTATCTACGTACAACCAACACTCAATTTTAAGTGTATAATTAAATGATTTTCAGTGAATTTACCAAGGTGTACAGTTAATCACATGAATAAGTTTTTGAGGAATTCCTTGCCCCTATTGAGACCCCTAATTCCGCTCCCCAACTACTTTTCAAGCATAACCCACCCCTCCACAGTGACCCCCCCCATGTCGCCCAGCCTTGGGTCTACCCCCCAACACATACATTTTAAGAACTTAAACATTGCATGAATTCTCAAAAGATTGTTCCTTCTGACTGCTAGAGTTGGGAGGCAATGCAATGCCATGTGTAGATCGGGGACAGAAAACAAAGAAGTAAGAGAATAGAAAATAAAAATGGAAATGGGATGGGTGGGTGATGCCTAGGAGAAGAACAAAAAAGATAAACCGTGTCATCTAGGGAGCCCCACCAGGCAGAGCGGCTAAGGCAGGGCAAGTGAAGGCCCCGCACAGACTTTCTCTGACCTTTCCAATGTTCACACGTTTAATGGTGGTTTGGGGATGGCTTAACTCGGCTGTTATTTTTCCCTTTGAGACAGCTTTTTCCTCTTTAGTTAGGAAAGCAGAGCTCTGACTCTGTTGTGGAGAAAAAGCTATTAAAAGGAAATTGTGGTATATAAAATGGAGACACTTTTTTGATCACATTTCAAAGGATTTGAAGGGAAAGACAAGAAAATCAATAAATGCATGGATTCTTTTACACTTTAAAAAGACAATTCTTTCTTTTCTAAAGTCTGTTTCGGGTGTTCCTGCTGTGAAATCAGCCCATAACACCAAGATTTAATGGAAATTTACTTGGTAAAAGGATAAGATAGTAAACAGAACAGTGAAGAGTTCAGTTGCTTCCCTCCCTTTCTACCTTTTGACAAGTGATAATACCGTCAATAGGAACCATGCACTCTTCCACTTGTGTATTTATTTAGCTAGTTAGCTAGAGGAAAGGTGGCATTCACTTTCGATTCTGAAATGTAGAATGGAGATCTTTATTATTTATCATAATACTCAATAACATTTTACAGATTCAAATTTTCTATGACCCAGGAACTTCTTTGTCATTGTTTACTTTGGCTAACAAAAATATAAAGAAAATGTTGTTACATGTAATATATTGGCAAGGAGAAGATCACAATAACAATAAAATCTCTGGCAATTTGGGAAGATAGGTCTCTATTTTAGATTCTTAATTGTTTATTCTAAGAAGCAAAACATCTTGAAAATAAAAGATATTTTCTGCTTTGAGGGTATTTTCTCCAAACCAGATCCTCTCTTCAGTAAGTACAAAAACGAGGACTCTGACTCCTGTAATTACTCTTATGCAATTGGAAACTTTGTCCTGATTCATCTAAATGTTTTGATTCTTGCTGGGATTATTACATGCTATTAACTTTCTCTCTTTCTGATTCATAGCCATTTTTAATTAAACTTTTTTAAAAATTTTGAGATATTGCGGACTTACAAGCACTTGTAAGAAATAATAGAGAGAAACCCCATGAGCCCTTTTGTTAGTTTCTCCCAATATTAGCATCTTTCAAATCCATAGTATAATAACCAGGATATTGACATTGATATAGTCAAGACACAGAACAGTTTCCTTACGATGACAGTCCCCCAGGTGGTCGTTTGATAGCCACACATTTTTCTTCCTGTTCCCACCCATTCGTTAACCCCTGGCAACCACTAATCAGTTCTCCAATTCTATAATTTTGTCATTTAAAATGGAATTGTATAGTGCCTTAGTCTTCTCATGTTGTCATAACAAAATATCACAGATTGCGGGGCTTAAACAAGAGAGATTACCTTCTCACAGTTCTAAATGCTGGGAAGTTCAAATAAAGATGTCATCTAATTTAGATACTGATGAAGGCTCTCTTCCTGGCTTGCAGATGGCTACCATCTTCCTGGGTCCTCACATGGCTGAGAGAAAAAGTGAGCAAGCACTCTGGTGTCTATTGCTTTAGGGGCACTAATCCCATCATGAGGGTCCCTCCCTCATGACCTTATCTAACCCTAATCACAAAAGGCCCCTTCTCCAAACACCATCACACTGGGAGTTAAGGCTTCAACATATGAATTTTGAGGGGGCACAAACATTCAGTCCATAACACATAGTATGTTACCTTCTGGGATTGGCTTTTTTTCACTTACCATAATTCTGTGATTTATACAAATTGTGGGTGTATCAATAGTTCATTTTCTTTTATTACTGAGTAGTACTGTCTGGAATGGATATACTACAATTTGCTTAACCATCCACCATTGAAGGACATCTGAGATGATTCCAGTTTTTGGTTATTACGAATAAGCTGCTATAATCATTTGTGTATAGGGGTGTGTGTGTGTGTGTGTGTGAATAACTTTTCTCTTTTCTGGGATTAAGGCCCAGGAATACAATTGCTGGATTATATATGATGGTTACATTTTTAGTTTCTAAGAAACTTTCAGACTGTTTTCCAGAGGGCTGTACCTTTTGACTTTCACATCAGTGATTTTTTTCCCATTTTCTAATTAGATTTTTTAGTTGAGTTTTAGAAGATATTCATATATTCTATCTATATCCTTGTCCTTCATCAGATATGAGATTTAAAAATATTTCCTCTCAGTCTGTAGCTTGTATTTTCATCCACTTAACAGGACATTTAACAGAGCAAAAGTTGTTAATGCTAACGAGGTTTAATTAATGAAATTTTCCTTTATGGATTATGCTTTGGGTGTCAGGGATAGGAAATTTTTGCCTAACTTTGGATCACAAAATTTTCTGCTACTTAGGTTTGTGACCTATTTCAAGTTACGTTTATATAAAGTGAATCTAAAGTTGAGTTTCATTTTTTTTGACTATGAGAGATCCAAGTGTTCTAAGGTCATTTGTTGAAAAGGCTCCTTCATTGAATTGTGTAATCTCTCTCTCTCTATCCGTCCTTCTGTTGTGTCATAACAGGGAATTCCAAATAAAGAACAGAGTTTAGCTACCCATTGCAAAATAAACTTTTTGTTTGTTTTTAGTCAAATTCCTCCCACATCTTGTATGTCAACATATGTCTTTGTACCCAGGCAAAAACACAATGCACAAAATTGGTGACAATTCTCTTATTTTCCTAATCAATCATCTAAACTCTCACTTGTTTTATTAACAAGAACATCAACAGTTTTTCATTTTAGATTTGCATATATATTTTATATTGTTAAAGAACTGGAATAACTTACACAGTTATAAAAAGATAATTTAGGCTGTTTCAAGCCAATTGGCATGTGATTAGCACATTACTATCATTTCATGTTACTGCCAAGGTAAATTATGTTTGGACATTGGCCTGACAGATGAAATTTATACCTTGCTGTGATGACTTTTTGCGGGTTCAGAGCTTTGCTAAGATGGTAGTGGAATTTAAAGGAAGATGATCTCTCTCAATTTCAATGTAGATCTCCATCCTGGGGACCTTAAAGTTAAAGACCGAATGTTTAGCTCTTTCAGTTAATACAGAGTCACTCATCTTGCTTTAAGCTGAACCTGAGAGTAAAAAAATCAGGTCTGCTTTGGGTATCTGCTTCCTATCATCCTTTAAAGCACTTCCTCCCCTGCTTAGTTGACTCAATCCTCCTTAAGTTTAACCAAGGAGTTAGTAAATTATATTTTAAATTCTGAAAATGCAAAGGTCTTCTGAACTCCTTTCCTAGGTAGTTGAACTACTCTCTCTCATGCCATTCTTCCAAGGAAATTCCTTCTCACTGATACCAAGAAGATTTATTCCTAAATAATTTAGTGCAGTTCATGGCCTTGCTCTCACCAAATAAAGAATTTAATCTTTGGCAAAACATCAGATGAGAGTGTTTTATCTTTGAGAAGGGGAAATAACAGACAAGTTTCCCACATTTATTTGACCTTGAAATCAGTTTTCACAATATTGCTTGGGACTAGTGTAGTATTAATATTTTCATAATGTTTTATTTTTCTAAACCTTAAAAAAGAGGGGAAAAACTATTTCTAAAGTAAAATTATATGGAATTAGGAAAGTAAAATGACTATCCCAAGGTCATATCAAAAGTTCTGGCCCAGGTTCATGTACAATTTATCCTTTAACTATCTCTTAGATAGGGACCTGAGAAATGCCGACTACATTCCAGGAATTGTTATTCCAATTATAAGTTTTAAGGAGATTCATAAATGTATCTTCTCTTAGATGTCATGTTCAAAAGCTTTTTTATTTGCAGAATGGTGAAAGAAAAAAGAAAAAATATATTTGTATATCACAAATCTATAATTTCTGGTCCCTGAGGTTTGTCCTCATTTGCAAGGTCACTTGCTTGCCTTGTGAGTTATTTATGCTTTCTCTTCTCAATCACTGAAATAAATTTCTTTGTAGAAATCTAATAATTTTGAGACAGGATAGGGTAGCATATTGTCCCAAGGATAGAAAAGTTATAAGGAATAATATGCTACATTTTTATGGCAGTGTCTGAGGTGGCATTTAGTGGGGAAAGAAACAAATGCCTTTGCTTCTTAGAATGGTAAGTTAAGGTCATAATTGCATTCCCATCTTTGTGAGTTGATCCTTTTTAAAGTCACACCCTTCAAAAAACTCAAGAAAGAGTAAAGCAAAACTACTTTTTGGGTGAAAAATATATTAATTTTTTAGTCTGAATTTCTCGCTGTTATCTGTATAATTACTGGTTGGACTTAACCTCAGTATACAAGAAATTCTTTAAAATAATTTTTTATGTTAAATTGTGACAGCTGCTTTGATTTTGACAGACATACAGTGAAGTGTTTCTGATGCAATATGACAGTGCCAGCCGTGACGTTAATTGCATCTTTTGTTGGAAAATGCCACATGTAACATTTCAGACAGAATCCAAACACCAGGATGACTATTCATTTATTTCATTTTGCAATAGAACTTTAAAATATTAGCCTTCATTTTGTCTTTCTCAGTTTCATAATTGACTATTTCAACTATATGCACTGATCGCATTAGCCAGCACTATCAGTTAACTAGACAGTCTAATCAAGTATGTCTGTTATCAACAACACATCAGACCCAATCTACTTAAGAAGATGTTAGATTTATAAATTGGTTTTTATTTTAAGTGTAAAGTTAATTTGAGAAACAAACAAGTCAGTATCATTTTCCCTGGGAAGTCATAAAATGTGAAACATAACTTCGGGGTTAGAGACTTTGATATGAATGTGTATAGAAGAATGTAAATGAATCACTTCAACTGGAACTAAAGTTTCTTGGGTTCTCTGTTGCCTATTTTTTTTTTTTTTTGACAAGAACATCTTTCTTATCATATGTTGCAATAGTGTTATGGCTAAATTATTACACTGTATGCACTCATATATTTATTTACTCATACACTGATTTAACAAGCATTACAAAATCTATTCAGTGCCAGGCACAGTGGTGAGCAAAATAATAAATTTTGCCTTTGTGAGGTTTGCATAACGTGAAAATATTACTTTAAAATAATGCATAGTTAGTATCATGGACAGATTCATGTTTTCTTGTACCTGCAATTAGCTTTACGATTGGGTATAAATAACACTTTATCAAGAATCAGAATGTTCAATTTTGCCATGGAAGCACTGTAATAACTTTTACCATAATTGTATCTGTCACAGCTTTGAGTTGTGCTTCTTACTTACATATTGCTTGAGAGATTTTTCTAATCTATAGTCATATTTACAAGACCACAATTTCAACCTTAGGAAATTAAAATATCCCTGCTCATTTTCTGATTTATTAATAGTACTGTCATGACAATGCAGAGAAAATTAAAAATGGACATGAAAGAGTATCAGATAATTTAGTCTGACTAGAGGAAGTACTTTCAATGAAAAAATCATTGTCTTTGGGCTTGGTAGCGATGATCAGTTGCTATTTCATGATACTTATTTTCACATTGATAATGGCAATTCATTTATCAGATTTGGGTTCATACTGTTGCAGTTTTTAAGAATTTACGCTAGCAGTTGGTGCCATCCAATGTCCTTGGAAGAATTAGCCAAAATATAAACATCCAATCGTCATCATCAATGAAGCCACTGGAGAAGAAAAGACATTTAGAAATGATTAAGAGTAAGTTAATTATCAGATGTTACTAAGATATTGAAGAGACTAAATGTCCTCAATTGTTGTTCAGAATTTTGGGACTTTAATAGAGGTATCAGCACTGAATCAAATGAGGCAGTATTCACTTGATTATATAAGATGTTATCATAGGCTCTTCAGCACAAACTGGAGCATGTTTTCAGCCTTGACCTATTACTTATTAACAGATAGAAATGATCAAGATTTTGATACCATTTCTCCTATGTTTTATCTTTATGCTTGCCTTGAGTGACTTTGTCTATTCTTATGACTTTATTTTAATGGTTCTCAAATCTAGTCCTGTCTCCTAGACATAATTTTCAACAGTTTGCTCTATATTTTTAAATTCTTTATATTTTTGGTATATCATTGAGATTTAACTGAGTTTCCCCCACTGAAATTGTGTTCAATGTCTTATGTTTCCAAAATTGTTGTCCCTCTCAATTAGCTAGTTTAAAATATTGCTAGTGACTTTATCCCCTCATCGTAACCTCCACCTCTAATTTATCAAAATGGACACATTTGTTATCTTCTCTCATATTGATGTTCTTTTTTTTTCTACTGTCATTTCTCTATTTCAGGCCATATTTCCATATGACATACATTTGGCTTCCAACATATACTTTCTCAGAATTCTCTTAAGGAATTAAAGAATCAGTCTTATTCTTCTCTTCCTAGTAAATTTTTAACATTTCATCACTCCAGGTTCCTAAGCCTGACATCAAGACTGTCTACACACTGCAAGCCCCTCCTCATTTGTTTTCCTGCTTCTACTCATGCCCACTTCCAAATCATTCTCCTCATATATACCAGAGACACATGTTAAAAATGTAAATCGGAGCATGTTTCTGACATGGCTTATATTAACAGTGTTATAAGCTTCCCATTGCTCCTAGAATACAATCCAATCTCAGTTCCTCAGCCTACAGCGCTGTGCATGGTCTGGCCTGACTACTTGCTTAACTTTCCAGACTCTGTTTGTACCACTCTATCCCTTCTTTGCTATGCTCTGAAAACACTATCCTTGACAATCAGGGGCACATAGTTTATAAAGTACTTTTTAAGTACCAACTGAGATGGCAGAGCTAGGCCAAATTAAAATAGAGGAAGGAGAGAATTATATGGAGAATTGTTGTCATTCACTTTGCATTACCACTAATAAAGAAAATCAAATATATCTTTATTACTAAGAATATTAGTATACATTTTTATCATAAAATTTTTGAGTTGTGATTTTTGACATAATTCATGAGTTTGTATGGATACGCAAATGTAAACATACAGCTTTACACACATTAACACAGTCAAGCTGATATTACAATTGTATAATTTGTTCCCGTACTCAGAGTGAGTCGAGTTGTGTTTCTGAAAAATCAAGACTTTCCACAATTTTAGCAGACTTTAACGTTGTCATTTTGACTTTGGCACAATCTTAGTTGACTTTAAAATAGTTATCTTACTCAAGTCATTTTCAGCATTTTGTTCTTGATACTACTTTTGATCTGTTTCACCATTAACAGCAGGACACAAGTCTCATCACATACACTCATAGGCATACATGCATGATGTGAGAGACAGCAAGGTGAGCAAGAAAGGCTGAGTTGCTGCAGCCTAGTGGGGAGATTTCGGGAACACTGATAGCTGTCTTCTCATGTATATTCCTGTTGGTCCCCTAACTCAATTCTTTTGTTTCCTCTTTCTCCCCAAGAGGGAAACTCTTACGAGGTCTTCCAGTGAGTTGAAATATGATAAAGAGGCAATAGGTTCCAGAGCTGGATTAAATTGGGGCCTTAAGAAAATCTTTCTGTAGGAAGTAGATTGAATGTCTAGAAATGTTTTTCACTTTCGTCTTTGCTTATTAGTTTTACTAGCAGTCAGCTGTTATAAGTAATCTATGTGTCTTAAATGAATTTAGTTGAGAGTTTATCATTTATATGTGGGTTAAAGACTGAAATGAAAGCCCTGGCTAATCATTCCCTTATGTATTAGTGAAAGTCACACACAGCAATATCCACTTGTCCACAGATTCATGAATTATGATATCAAGGCATAATATAATTTCAAAACATTTAAAAATTAACTGAAGCATCTCTTTCAGGACTATATCAATAATCAACATTTACCAAATTTTGTAAGCTGAGTTATCAGATGATAGTTTGTGTTGTTTATGAAAAAACATACATTTTTGGCAAAATTGAATTATAATTTGTCAATGGGAAATTGTTTTTAATTTAAAATAATTTTTAATCTAAATTATGTTTTTAAAGAGTTTGCCTCTCAAGGATATATAATTATTCCCTCCATTTTTCTAGAATCAACTTCCCTTTCAAAATCTCTACTTCATCTGTTTATTAATTTTCATCATTAGAATACTGAAAATTTTACAGAGAGCTGTCTGTTTTTACACTCATGTGAGTTGTATTTGTAGATGGTTTAGGGACAGAGGATTCAATCTGCATGAAATCATCACGTTTCCCTAGATGTCACCATGAAATTGGTACTTTCCCCTGTAAATTTCCATAAAATTACAAAAATTATTGCATCTTTGTCTCCTGATATCTTGCTTGAAAATATAAACGAGACCAAGTCAACCTTTCTTGTAATTCAGTTCCTGTTATAAGTAATTATTCATGAATTTGTTAATTAAGAAATAGTAGAAAATGTGTGTATTTTATATGAAAAAATTAGAAAAAGGTGAGCTAATGAAATGCACAAATTCAATGATCAAAGAGCCTTAACTTCTGTCTATTTCCAATGAGTGACAGATTGTGGCACGGGCAAGTTGTCTATTTTTGCCAGTTTCACAATTAATGGTAATTGTTGTGGCCAAATAATTCATGTAATAATATTCCCTATCATCAAGATTGGCTAAACTGATGAATTCATCTTAATGGAGATCCTTTTTTTTATTGTCTGTGGAAATAGCCTTTCTCTTTCAAGTATGATTTAAAATATTAATAGATACTCTAATCTCTGTCTCTCTTTCTTTCTCTCTCTCTCTCTCTCTCTCTCTCTCTCTCTCGCTTACTCTCACACACATACACACATACCTCCTGCTTTTGAATCTTACTTCTAACAATTTAAAAGTTGGATTAGGAAATTTTTGAATATAGTTTTCCCTCCATGTTTTGGGATCATACATCCCCACATTTTTAATGTCATGTTTGGATATGTGACTTGCATTGTTCTTCTTTACAAGAATATGAGTTTCTGCTCCATTGAAACCAGGCTTGATTTATAATTTGCCTGGGACAATTGAGTGTGAGTGAAGGGGCTTCGTGCAACTTCTAAGCAAACGTTTGAAGAGCCATTGTATGGTTCTGCGAGAGTGTCTTTTCTTTCTGCCATAGAACTAGTAATTCTTTATACCAGTTATGCTCCTATCTAAGGGGCTGCCCTGTTATTCCATACATCCTGAGTCCTGCAATGGAAACAAAAGAAATTGAGTTGCAGCCAATCCACAATGAACATGTACCATTAGTGAGAAATAACCCTTTATTCTTTGAAGGTAAATCCATTGAGAATGGTGATTTGCTTGTTACTGCAGCAAAACTTACACTAAGTTCACTGATACAATGAGCAAGCCAAATTATGAATTGTGTAAACAAGTTGAAATAGGAAGAAGACCATTTATTGATATTTATTTTCTCGCTTTTTGAATGAAAAGGCAGAAATGTTATGAAGATATTTATATCATTTATTTTTGATTATCAGACAATCACTCTTTACATGCAATATCAAGGTATAATCAAATTAACCTGATCAAATATAACACTGAATCAAGGATAAAAATATGCTTTGAGCCTTTTTATTTAAAATAATTTTTAAAATCCTGGCTTTTGGTTCATAATTAACTCTTTTAAGGGTATATCCTCTTACTATTGAGTACTTCCTCATAAAGGAAAAATAGACCTAATACTGACTCTTCTATCTTAAAAACATCTAGTTTCTAAATGATTTATTTGTTTGCTTCAAATATTATTCAATAATCATTAATTTTTTGCCTACTACAATAGCACATGTTAATATTTACTTAGTGTTAACTCTATGCCAGGAATTGCTCCAAGCACTTTCACCTATATTGATTCAATTTTACCCTAAAGTGGATACTATTATTAACTCTGCTTTGGAATTGAGTAACATAAGGGATGGGAGGGCTTGGTAACTTGCTTATAGCACACAACAGAGTGAGGATTAGAGCCCAGTGGGTCTGACCCTAGTGCACTGTTCTTAAACAATAGTTAAGCTGCCTTTCACACTGGTAAGCTACTATGTGTCGGTGGCTATTTTAGGTTCTGGAAATACAGCAATAAACAAGATGGTAAAGAGCCTAATGTAATAGAGCTGCCTTAAGTTAGAAAGTAACTATTATAGCCTTATAGTTAGTGATATATACTCTAGAGGGTAAAGGGACAGAAGTGAAAGAGATGACCAAGAGGGAGCAACCAGTGTGGAAAGAAGAGAAAAAGGGAAGGATGATTCCTGGAAACCAATGAAAAAACATGTATCAAAAAAAATGAAATGTAACTGTGTCATAGGCTGATGAATATTGAATAATATGAGAATTACCTTTGGGTTTGGCAACAAGTGTATAAAATCCTGATAGAGACAGGTTAGGGAAAGATTGAGGACTTCTGTTTCTTCAGTTTGGAGTACTTGATACTTGAATAAGCTTTCCCCTTCAAACAACAATCACAGTGATAAAAACAATAAAATGTGTTTAAAAATAAAAAAATAAAAATTTGAAAAAGCCTAATAAATTGCTTAGTGAAGAAAAGGACGAACTCTCAAACAGCAAAGGCAGCAAGAAATTTGGAATTCCAAAGGGTGAGTGTGCACTCAATCCAGTCTTGGACCCACTAATCCTAGAGCCTGTCCAAAGTGGAAAAGCCAAATGGAGACACTGGAATAAAGCTAAAACCCCAGACAGACACAACTGCTATGTAAGAGGCAACTAAAAATAACCTTACCCCAAAAATGTAAAATGAAGAAAACTTGTCTGTTCAACCTTGGTGCTGGATAGAATGGGAAAGACTCTGCTTTGAAAATTGAAAAGCAAATTTTGGATCTCACTTAAGGTTTGTGCCTATCTGATAAAAATAAAAACAAACAAATGAACAAAGCAAAAAATAAAAACTATAATCCAAAATACCTTTGAAAATGGTCCTGAGTTTGTTGTACTACCAGAAGGCTGGAAGCTGACAGAAGCACAAGTATATGTTGCTTTTCAATACGGAACTCAAAATGCTAACATAAAGTACAAGAAAATAAGATAGATAATAGGTAAAAATTACAAAACACTTAGGAACCTAGCCTCCAGGAGCCAGAGCTGTCAGGAATAAGTGACAACTGAAGCAAATCTGGACAGTATTCAAATATTGGAATGCAATATTATAAATGGAAAAATATGTGTAAGAAATAAGAGATATAAAAATATACATGATAATGATGTTGATGGGTCAAACAGCAGAGTTAAAATATTAATAGATTAGGAATGAATTAGTAAACTTAGAAAATTCAGAGGAAGGAATTGCATAGAAAGATAAAGAGATGGAAAATATGAAGATGAGGTTAGGAGACATTAAGATGAGAATGGCATGTCTAATATATATTTATTTAACAAAAAACTAGAATGCATGAGAGACAACATAAAAATTAAAAAAATGATGACAAGGACTCCAAAATACAGATTCAGGAAACCTACCAGTTTTAAATAGCCAATGCAAGATAAATAAACAGACATTCTCACCCAAACATACTGTAATGAGTCTGCAGAACACCAGAGATAAAGTTCTTTGAAGAAATCTAATGGATAAAAATAAAGGAGAAAAAAGAAAAATAGCTTATTTATAATTAAGCTGGCAACTGAATTCTCACAGAGAAGCTGAAGACAGTGGAATCATTTTCTGTGCTGATAAAAAATAACCCTTAACCTAAAATTATAAAACAAGAAAAGCTATCTTTAAAAAAATAGGGCTTAAAATCAAGACAATTTCAGACAAATAGAAGTGGAGAGCTTTTAATATTGGTGGAACTTACAGATAAAAGTCTTCCATGGAATATAATATATTTCATAGAGAAGGATTTTGATCTAGTTCAGATGGTTTGAGAAGCAAGAACCAATGATGCACACAGAAACTGTTACGTGTGTGTTATAAAGTTTGCATCAAAAAACAAAAAACAAAAGGTATCATTCATAGAATCATAAGAAGGAAGACATAACTAAAATGCTGAAAAACATAATTTCATAATAAGAAGGAGCTGGTGACACATAATAATTTGTCTCCTTGTTCTGTTTTGGAGAAGCATACAGATATTGATTAACATAATTTTTGTTAGATATTCTGGCAAAATCACTAAAAGAATATAAATTGAGTGTATTAATTTAAAATGAAGAAGAGGAAAAATGGAATAAATAAGTAATGAGTAAATTAATATAAATAAAGTCAAGACCAGAGGAAGGGTAATGGAGCCAAGAAAAAGATAAAAATCATAGAAATAAATCTAAATGTATTAATAATCACAAAAAAACTTCATTAATGTTTCTGGATAGGATTTATTATAAAAATCCATCTGTATTTTATTTTAGAGAAACAAGGACAGACTTCCAGTTTCCGGTCTGTCATGTAAAAAGCCTGTAATTTGTGACTCCATCCTAAGAAGTACAACCTGAACAAATCTCTCCCTATTCTCCCCTTCCTCCTACTCTTTCCAGAGTCTAGTATCCTCTATTCCACTTTTTACTTCTATATTATACAGTTTCAAATAGCTAGAAGGAGGATGTTGAATGCTCTCAACACAAAGAAATGATAAACATCTGAGATGATGGATATGCTAATTACCCTGATCTGATCACTTACATTATATGCATCACAACATCACTATGCACCCAATAAATATGTACAATTATTGTGTCACTTAAAACATTCATAAATTTTTAAAAATATAAAAAATAATTAAAAATTAAACTTAAAACAAAACGAACTGAAAAATCAACAGCTCTCTTGGGTCTGTTAGTGAAGTGAGGCCACAGGGCAAACTGCTGCCCCCAAAACTGGAGAGACAGACAAGCAAACACAAATCATCACAACTTACCTGAACTCACAGGCAGAAATCTCCTGGGGAAACCATACTGGGATAGAAAAATCTAAACAGTAACTGACAAATTGCTGGAGGCTCCCAGTGGACAAGTCTCAGAGTTAAAACCTCCAGGGGAACCGAATCACAGGGGTCTGCCATACTTTGATGAGTTTCACCTCTAGGAGTTCTACTAGGTTCTCACAGTGAATATCTGAGAAAAATCCCCTCATGATTCTGGCAGGGAAATGGGAAAAGGAATCATTTTGAAATATGTCAGAACATTCTCTTCTTAATAAGGCTTGCTTTCAGGAGAAAGTGTTTTACCAGAGCCTTAACAAATGGGATTTTATCAAATCCTAACCAAAAAGGAAGAGAAATGCCCAACTTCAGCCAGCTCTAGCCTTCCACATGGGGGAAGGGTAACACCCAACTCAAGCCCATTGTAGCTTTCTAAGTGGGGGAACAGACATATCCAACTCCAGCCCACTCTTGCCATCCTATTCTAACTAAATCAGGGGAAAAGGAAACGCAGGAACATTTATCAAATTCACAGTCCAGAGGCATGGGCTTACTATAAGACAGAAACCTAATCATAGGACTATAGAACAACTTCGCTCCCCCTACACTTTTCCACCCATTACTAAAGGCCTATTTACCAGAGTTCCTTTTACCCAGAACATCATGTCCAGCTATCAAGAAAACATTATAAGGAATACCAAAAGGCACACATACACACACACACAGATTGAAGAGACAGAACAAGTGTTAGGACCACTCTCAGACATGGCAGGAATGTGGGAATTATCAGACTGGTAAAATAATAAAAAACTATAATTAATATGCAAAGAGCTCTAATGTATAAAGTAGACAGCATGCAAAAATAGATGAGCAATGTAAGCAGAGATATGGAAATTCTAAGAATCAAAAGGAAATGTTAGAGATTTAAAAAAAGTTATAATAGAAATGAGGAATACCGTTGATGGGCTTCTTAGCAGACTGGACACAGTTAATAAAAGAAAGAATTTCTGAGGATATACCAATAGAACCTTCAAGAACTTAAAAACAAAGAGGAAAAAGACTGAAATAATGAGAATAACAGACAGAGAATTAAAAGAGAAAAGAAAAAAAGAAAAAGTTGAAGTAATAATAACTAAGAACTATCCTAAATTAATGTCAGGCACCAAACCATAAATTCAGAAACATCAGAGAACATCAATAATAAATGCCAAAAAACTATTTTTCACATATAATATTCAAACTTGAGAAAAACAAAGATAAAAAAAAAACTATTGAAAAAAACCTGAGGGAATGGGGAAAATGTCTTACCTATAGAGGAGAAAGGATATCAATTACATACCACTTTTCCTCAGAAACCATACAAGGAAGGAGAGAGTAGAGTGAAATTCTGACCTAGAATCCTGTCAGAGCCAATCTCACGTCCTGGGAAAAATATTCTCAAAAATGAAGGTGAAATAAAGACTTTCTCAAAGGAACATTGAAGGAATTTGTTGCCAGTAGACCATTCTTGCAAAAAATGTTTAAAACGTTCTTTAGCCTAAAGGAAATTGATACAGATCCAGAACTTGGATCTACATAAAGAAGGGAATAGCATCAGAGAAGAAATGTGACAATAAAATAAAAACTTTTATTTACTTATTCTTTTATTTATTTATTTCAGGATATTATGGGGGTACAAACATTTTGGTTACATGTTATGACTTTTTACTTATTCTTAATTGAGCTAACAGATAACAGTTTATTCAATATAATAATGGCAACAATGTATTCAATTATATATATTTGACTTCTACATAAGCATAAAAATGTATCTGATTATATTTATATGCTTATGTAGAATTGAAATACAAGAAGGAAATGGTAAAAGAAACGGGAGAAAAGAATTAGGAATATTTTGTTATTATAAGGTACTTGCACTCCCCATGAAGCAATATGATGTTACGTGAAAGTCGTCTTGATTTAGTTGTAAACATATATTGCAAATTCAAGGATAACCACTAAAATAAGAACAAAAAGATGTATAACGGACAGAAAAGGAGAGAAAATAAAATCATACGCAATACTCAATTAAAACCACAAAAGGAACAAAGAGTGGAAGACAAAAATAAGAACAAGGAATAATGGCAGCATAGAGAACACAATAACAGATACGACAGATATTTAACCAACTCTATCAATAATCACTTGAATATCAATGGCCTACATGGACTACTTAAAAGATAAAGATTGTCAGAGTGGATCCAATAACAAGACACAAGGATATGTTCTCTATAAGAAACCCACCTTAAATATGAAAACATATAGATTAAAAGTGAAAAGATAGAGAAAGGTATGCCACGTTCCCACTAATCAAAAGAATGTAATAGTAGCTATATTAATTTCCTACAGTGTAGACTTCAGATAGTTAGCAGGGATAAAGAGAGGCATTACATAATGATAAAGGAATCAATTCTCCAAGAAAAGGTATATCAATCCTAAATGTGTATACGTTTAACAGCAGAGAATCAAAATATGTGAGGCAAATACTGATAAAACAACAGCAAGGAGAAAGACTTAATCCACTATTTAGTATGAAACAGACAGATCCAGCAGGCAGAAAATCAGTATGGATAAAGTTGAACCTAACAGCACCCTCTATCAATTGGGATATTTTTGACATCTGTCAATTACTGTATTCAACAATAGCACAATATATGTCTCCTGAAGCTCTATGGAACATTTACCAAGATAGACTACATTCTGGGCCATAAAACATGCCTTAACACATTTAAAAGAATAAAAATTATGAAATGTTGCTCTTAGATCACAATGGAATTACGTTAAAACTCAGTAATAGAAAGATGTCCCCAAAATACCAAAATACTTGCAGATTAAACAACAAACTTTTACATATCACATGGGTCAAAGAAAGAAATCTCAAGAAAAATTAAATTAAAAATATTTTAAACCTAGAGCTATAATCATAACAACATATAATATTCACTGAGCATTTACTATGTGTCAAGAAATCTAAGTTTTATATGTATTATATCAAAATATATATGTATAAACACACACATATATGTCTGTGTATTATATCAACATATATATGTATAAACACACACATATATGTGTGTGTGTATAGGTAGATATTTCCTGATATAAAACCTGTCAATCCTGTGAGGAGTGTGCTATCATTTATTATCCCCTTCCTGTAGAAGAGGTTATTAAGGTGGAGCAACTTGCCTACCTTAGCAGCCTGGAGAAACTTGCCCAAGGTTATCATGACCTTGAAGTAGTGGATTCAAGATCCTAATGTAGTATTTTAATAACAGAGCCTGCACTTTGAACCATTATATTTAAATGCCTATTGTAGAACAGACTCTCCATATATGTTGAAGGAATATTAAATAAATCTACTTTAAGGAAAAAACATATAAAGCACAATGGCAACATAATTCAACATGCTAAGTTATATAAAATCAGTATACTATAAGGTATACTATACTATTTGTATACTATGCACACTTGAAGTGGTCAGAGAAAGCTTCATAGAACAAGAACATTTTGAAATAAAATTTAAACTAATGCAGTTAAGAAATATCTTGTGTTCAAATTAAATACAGGAAATTTCATTGTATTTTTGTCAGTGGAATACCCTCTTAGGTTCTTATTCTGTTTTACTAATTTATTTAGTAATGCGTATTTAGTAAGAAATTAGTAAAATACATTGTAAGTCATTCTTAATAAACATTTGACACAGATCCTATCTATTTGCATTTCTCATACATCTTCAGCTGTACTTTTCTTGTGAAAAATGAATGAAAACCAGAATCAATAACAATCTTCTCTAACTGACCGCCAAGAGTGAAGTACCCCCGTCCTCATACCATTTGTTAAATTACCCATTCTTGAATTATCAGCATTCAGTTTAACTGTCTGTGGTTTCAGGAAAAAAAGTATCTTTTTTGGCTCCAGAACTAAGGAATTTGATGCCACTGATACTTATGTTCACTTTATATTTTCAAGATTTAAAATAATCTGATGGGATAATGTAATCTTACATGTTTATCTATGAAATAATTAATTTTAAAGCAAACTTCCCAAATGGTTATTTTTTTGTGAAACTTAAGATCTTTATAATGCAAATAAATTTATTGATTTTAATTTTAAAAAGACATTACCAAAGTTCTTTAATTCAATTTTTAATTTTTGTGACAGTTACTAATGTTTGTCCTGCCTTACCCATTTCCCCCTAGATCTCCCACTAACTGGGAATTAAAAGTATAGAATAACATACCCAATTCTAATCATGAGTCAAACAAACTGGAAGATTTTCCACAAAATACCTAATCAATACTCCTCAAATCTATCAAGTTCTTCAAAACAAGGAAACTCTGTGAAACACTATTACAGCTAAGAGAAGTTGAAACGACATGACAGCTAGATAATGTAAAGTGGTCTTATGGATGGTCTCCTGAAACAGGAAAATAACATCAGGTAAAAATTGAGAAAATTTCAATACGATATGGATATTCAGTAATAGTAATGTATCAATATTGATTCACTAATTATAACAAATATACCATACTAATGTAAGCTGTTAATAATAGAAATAATTGGGTATGGGGAATTCATGAACTCTTTAAACTATATTTGCAATAATTTTATAAATCTAAGATTTTTCTAAAATAAATTATAAGAAAATATTTAACAATTTGCTTATTCAGGTTAGAGGTTCCACCAGGAAATCCTTGGAGATTGAGCTCTCTTGATTTTTGCTTATAAGTGATAAAATTGGGACATGAAAGTATTTTCTGTAGTAAATTAGAAAGCAACTTTGGTGAATTCATTTGAATATAGACCCTGAGCATACCCTACCACCAAATATTCACATGCACATTCACACACAAATGAACAAATCCTCTTTTCCATATATTTATTTTTAATACCATAATTTAAATGTGAGGGAAATCTGTGTTCAATAGAAATTACCAGATTGGTCACCAATTAAATTAATTAAAGATAAATAAGCAATTCTTCTGAAGCATTTCTGAGTATATAGGTAGTGTTTCCTATATTGCGCAAGATGTGTGTGTACAATAATGAATTTCATTAAAAAAATTAGACAATATTGGTAACTTAAAATCTCTTGATATTATGACATTCCATGAGGACAAGGCTTTAATCATATCTGTTTCTAAAAAAATATTTGATTCAAACTTTTATCTTGGTATAAAGCAAATGGTATGTCCATCGCCACTGCTTATTGGATGCATAACTGGTCTAGGATTCACTTCGATATGCTGTCAGGACTAGGACGGCTACTCAGAGAAATTAGAACTGTAAAGGTCCAAGATCAGTCAATCCTTATGCTTCACAGTTGTAATTTTTGTTGCTCAACAAAATTGTAACCTCTCCTGTGCAGATATTCTTGTTTTCCCAGTTAAAAGGTTAAAAACGTCTTCCTATTAATCCCTGCCCTCAACCCCAAGCCTTTTTCTTGTGTCCTATAGGACCTCCTTTCCAGTTGAGAACAATTTACCAACTTCTTTAAGTTAACACAGACAGTTTCTCCATTCTCTTTTTTGGTTGAATTCAGGATCTTCTGAGGAAACTACTTTCCCTGGAGACCTCTTAAGTAGTCCCTTTTATTTCCATATGACATACATCCCCAAGGGTCAGAAGTAATCTACATCTTTTTCTAAAATTAAGAATGCCAATTTTGAAAGATGATGAGTGAAAACCATGAAATGTTAATATTGATGTGCTTTCTAGACATTCTAAACCCTCTAAAGATCCTTCCTTTCTTTCTTTTATTAAAAAATACATTAAGCTTTTTTTTTATGTGCAAAGTACTTGATTAGTCTTTAAGTATAGCAAATTTCCTGTTTCAGTAACTATTCTACTTGCATCAGTTTTCTCTTTCTACATGGAAACTTACCCCAAAACTTACAAGTTTAATAGAACACACATTTATTATTTCACAAATTCTGTGGACTAGAAATCTGGACATGGTTTAACTGTTCTTTGCCTCAGAGACTCTCATACAAGTAATCAATGTGCTGACCAGATCTGCAGTCTTACCTGAAGGCTTGACTGGGGAAGGATTCGCTTCTAAGCTTATGTGTTTGCTGGCAGGATTCAGTTTCTAGTGGACTGTTGAACTGAAGACCTTATTTTTTTGCTGGCGGTTGGTCAGAGGCCACCCTCAGTTGGTCTTCCGTCTCTGCTTCATCAGGGTTGGAAGTGAGACAACAAGAAAGAGAGAGAGAGACTTCTAACAAGACCAAAGTGTGTTGTAATCTAATTATGGAAGTGGCATCCCATCACTTTTTATATTCTACTTGTTAGAAAAGTGTCCGTCAAGAAATCCATCTTACACTCAAAATAAGGGGATGACAAAAAGGCACACATACCCTGAAGTGGGTATTTGAAGGCTGCTTACCACCAATACTCCAGAAAAGTATCTCACACTCTGTTTCTTTATGTACCACATACTCTTTGCCTCTCTAGGTCTCTACATGCATCTTTCCTGTGCTTAAAATGTGTTTCTACAGCTGTCTCCTCATTCCCTTGTCAGTCCTCATTTCGAAATAAAGATCATGACCTTCAACATCAGTTTTCTCCTGCCCCTGAACTGGGATTTACACCATTAGCTCCCCTGGTTCTCAGGCCTTCAGATATGGACTGAAATTATATCACTGGCTTTCCTGGGTCTCCAGTTTGTAGATGGAAAATTGTGGCATTTCTCAGCCTCTGTGATAATATGGAAACCAAAAACAAATACTAAGACCCTGCCAATTGAACGGACCCCTCTTCGCCAAGGGGACTCCAGAACAACCTTAAAACTGAGTTCCTGGCCGTGACATCCCCAGGAAAGGGATGTCATACCTGCCTCCTTCTAATCCATCTCTTTGGAGTTAACATGAACAGCATTCGTCTTAAAATAGAAATCATAAGACTGACAAAACAGACTCTTTATGGCAATAAGATACCAAATGACAAACAGGACCTAAGGCAATGCAAGGCAAAAGTTAAGTCAGGGCTGACTAACCATAATATCTCATTAAAGGAGTATTTTTATTAACCTGGTATAATGTGGCTTACTTTCCAACCTGACTGTGGTATATTATCACATGACACAAAGCAGATTCCCTTATCTTAACTCAGTCATTCCTTTCTACTGATTCCAAATCTTTAGACAAAGCTTTATTTCTTTAACCAATTACAAATAAAGGAATCTCTGAACTCACCTACAACCTGGAAGCCCTTGCTTTGAGCTGTCCTGCCTTTTTGGGCTGAATCAATGTATGTCTTCTGTGTATTATGATTTTTCCTGCAATTCCCATCTCCATGAATGTGTAAAACCGAACTGTTACCTAACTGCCTCACACACAGTTTCTCAGGGACTCTTGAGATTATGAAGCTCTGGGCTATGGCCACTCATAGTTGGCTCAGAATAAGCCTCTTTAAATTACTTTACAGAGTTGTTTTTTTTTTTCCATTAGCACACATGAGTGAATTATTTATTTATATATATATTTATAATATGCTTTTGGTTCTGTTTCTTTGAAGAGCTCTGACTAATACAATTATCAATCATCAGAGACATCTCTCTGGTAATGCCATTCTTAATTTTTATCTAAAATTTTATCAGCAAATAAAAGGGTATAAGAAATCATTTAAAATAATTTGATAATTATTTAATAAAATATTTGATAATTATAGGATGTTGAAACTTGAAGAGACCAAAAATAATATCTAGTTTCTTTTCATGGGTACTGACTATGTGAATTACTTTCCTGGTGCTACATAATTATACAGGTAAGAAACATAGTCTCTTAATCCTGAAAACTTTCTGTCAATATTACTGCTTCTCTAAAACGAGGTGATATTCCATTTGTGATTAATAAAATCATCAAAGGACTGTTTGAATTCATAGTGATAGCTTTATTTTTCCCTGAATGCTAGCCATACTAATGGATATTTTAACTTGAAGTTACATGTTATTTATTTATTGAGGCCATTGAATAAATAAAGCCTTTCCCCCGTAGATGACCTGGAATACCTTCCTAGTGTAGCAAGAGTTTAAAAAGTGAGAAACCAACTATTTTTCAGGTCTCTTCTCCCTCCCCTCCTTTCCATCTCCTCTTCCATCCCCTCACTCCCTCTTTCTTTTCCCCTGCCCTTCCCCTCCTCCCTCTGTCTCTCTTTTTCTTTCTGTATGTATGTATTTACAGAATTAGTCATAAAAATGTGAAACAAGTTGGCAATTCATATGATTAAGTGATGCATTAAAAAAAGAGGCCAGTTTCAATTCAGCGTATATTGATCTTATCTACTCAAAATTGGTTAATTTAAAATACTTCTGAGGTCTTTGAGCTGCACAGTATTTTGGAAACTTCACAAGAGTGTGTGTACAAATATGTATGAATTTATGAACCTGTACACATAGAGCGTTTAGAAGGACATTTAGAAAATAACTGAAGAAAATGAACTAAGCCTCCTATCTAATAACCTATTAATAACTGATACAGAAAAAGTACTATTGAACAAGAGAGAGTACCCAGCCTCCAGAGCTTGGAAATCTAAGTTACATATTTAGATGGTGCACAAAGACACTGAAGTCTGCATCTACAAATAAAATGACAAATGTTAGCTGTTGTCCTAGATTTATGATATTGAAATGAATACAGGAGCATATTTGGCTGCTTGCTTGTAGGACATTTACAAAAGAATGGGAATTTTAGCACCAAGTGTTCTCTCTCATTTGACTACTGATTCTTTTGATCATTGACTACTGATTCATAATTTGATCATATTCATGCCATCCAAACATAGTTGACCACAAAAGGAGAAAACATTTCCATTCGTTCCTTGAATTGCCATACTGGCCAAGTGCTATATGTTAGGTCGGAACCAAAAGGAAGATGGACCTAACGCTATGATGTTAACAGATAGTTCAAAACTGAACTTTGACTACTTCAAATCAGATTAATGTTTGAACCCTCATCTTGTGCGAATTTCCTTTACACTGAATTTCCTTTTCACTGAATTTCCGTTTCACTGACAGTTAGTAATTAAAGTGAGTAAAGGGCATTAAGTGGTTATACCATAGAGCATGAATGCCATGAAGTACAGACATGGTCTATTGTGTCAGCCCTTGCTGTGGCTGTGCTTAATCTAGAAGTGAAACTATTTGATGAAATTTTCATGAAAAAAAATGTCAGGCCTCATGGGAGATGGTGGGTAATGGTAATGAGCCAAAGTCTGTAGCCTACTGGTGCTGGCTGCCTGATTTGTCCTGATGGGCTTGATCTTGTGTGCCTGGAGGGTCAGCATTAGAATTGACAGCATCCCCATTAAACCTCACTTTGCAAAGAGTGATGGTATGGAAACTAGTCTCAATTCTTGGTTATAAAGAGTGTGACAGTATAGGAACTCCTACCATTTTAAGGAATGGAAGGGACAACACTCAAAGCTTGTGCTCCTTACAAACAGTCAAATGAGAAGGCACAAACATCTCCACTGGAAAATAAGAATTTTTTTTTCTTTTGGAAAAAATGTGCTGTTATTAAACTCAGCACGGGAGACAATCTGAACCAGGATCTTCATCAATCACATTAACTACTTTCCAAGATGAAAACAGACGAGGCACAGTGTGAGGCAGAACAGATATTTATCAAAAGCCATATTAATAACCACTTTCAGCTTTTTCCTGACAGTTTCATCTGAGGTTCCATGTTTAACATTTGAGTATCATATGTTTTTGTCAGGATGAGGCTGCTAAGAGCATCAATTAATTAATTCCTTTATGGTTCAGAAAGGTAATAAAGTAACTGTCCCTAAGGCCAAACCAGTAATGGTAAGCAACATTCCGGAGCTAGACAATTTGTTACTTCAGAGAGAAATTAAAGGAAAATGGCTTCTTGAGCCCACCTGAGAATAAATTCAGATATATTTTGCAATGTAGCAATAAGGTATATATGCATTTATATATGTATAACCACAAACACATATTCAGAGTGTATAATTGCCTACCCAGCTGTAATATTTCTCATTTACATGCTAGTGTGCAGTTTAGCACAAAAAAACCAAAAAGAATGGACTCTCTAATTTGCTTTATCTAAATGGGCTGTAAATAGGTCAAAATTAAACTTGGAAAAATAATGAGGAGAGTTTTATATTATTAAGATTATCAACCACACTTTAATGTTTGAGAAAATTAATTTGGTGGGTTTAAAAAAATTCTCAGTTCATAAAAATTAACTCTCGAAGTAATGCAACTCAGAGCATAGAAGAAATTTGTACCTTGTCACAGCCAGATGTAGGCTGCATATATTCAGGGACATATTCTTCTATCTCAACGTTATGCAGGCCACATCATAGACATGGCCAATGTAGTTCTCATTCCAATGATGTAATGTCAGCAATTGGCAATCAACCAAATCATAATAACCTCAGAGATACTTTTGTGTATGTAAGATGTCAAGCCAAAGTGGGAAATAAACATAAGACAGGTGTATGCTGATGTGGGATCATCTCAAGTGGGATATTTCTTTGGTCTGGAGACATATTCCTTATGAATAATTTAGAATGAGCTCTCTCTCTGTTACTTGAACCTTCATGTGACCCTTATTTACTTTGATTCAAACTTATGACAAAATCTGTTTCATAAATTCCTGGATGAGATGGTCCATTTTAGAAAACACTTTGACTAACAAACATAGGGACTAAAGGGAAGCAGCTTGGAGTGAGAGTTAACTTTGGAGGTAGAAGGCCAGGCAAAGCAACAACTTATGGCACCTTCTCACTCTGATGGCCTGTGAGTGATAACTCTTAGTTACTGTCTTCCCATATCATAATTATCATAAGATTAATCAATCATAAGGCTTGGATCACAATCTTCTTGCGATTGTGATGTGGGTCCACATACATCGTTTCCCTTTCCTTTTCTTCCATTCCCTATTCCTACTCTAAGGCAATTTATTTTTTCTTCTAATAGATTGAATGAAAAACATAGAAGATAGTGGTACTTAATCAATTTATATTCAGTACTAATACTTCCAGTATAGGAGTATTAGGAGTTTTGTGGTTTCAATACCCTTTTTTTGTCAGCTGGGATTTCAGAGGTAGTTCAATTGTTAATTTCTTTATGGAAGCCTGGTGAAGTGGTTTGAATGCTTGTCTCCCCAGAATTCACATGCTGAAATGAAATAGCTAATGTGATATTAAGAACTGGAATCTTCAGGAAGTAATAAGATCAGGAGGGCTTCATCCTCATGAATGGCATTAGTGTCCTCATAAAAGAAGCTGGGGAAGACCGTTTGTTCCTTCTACCATGTAAGGGCACATAGATGTGGGCCCTCACTAGAAACATAATGTCTGGTGCCTTGATGGAAGATTTCCCAGCCTCCAGAACTACAAGCAATAAATATCTATTGTTCCCAAATTATATAGTCTAGTCAAAGGTATTTTATCATAGTAGCTGAAATGGACTGACACAGCTGGCATCTTAGTTCTCCAGATACATGTAGATAAAGTGATGATAATACATTGCTGTGGAACAAATGGTGAAGTTAAACCTCAGTGATTAATCATAGGAGTTTGAGTCATTACACAGAACATTTTCAAACCTCAAGGATCAGAAATTTTTTGAAATCACCCCTTCAAAATTAGATGTTTGCCATGGTCAAATATTCCATTGTGTATATTTAAAAATGCATTCACATATGATATCCAATTTACTTCTCACACCAAATCAAGAGCAGACATTTTTTGAACACATGAAGGTGGAGTTACAGTGTTAGATGTGCCTGGAGAGAGACTGGGCTGTCTGGACATCTGCAAGTGACACAGTTGACCTTATTTTAATTATAGAGCCACAGCATCTGTGATGACGCTATGAGCTGAGAGGAGCAGGAATCATGGTAGAGATGAGTGAAGGTGGAGAAAGAAGGTAAGAGTCTCCACCTTCCCCAGGGTGGGACTTTTGGAACACACGGAACTTTAAAAAATGAAACTAACTCATCCTAATCATATGAGTAATTGATTCCAACTATTTTTACCTTGACCTCCCATCCTCCTTCTCCCTTTTCTCTTTATGGTATGTTTTACTAAATTAATATTTTGAGTTTCTGTTATGAGTATATATATGCACTTATATATATTTATGTTAATTTAGAATTGTTATGAGTCATTCTATTGCCTTGATTTATGTTCTTTTTCAGAGTTCTCTTTAAATCCTCTTGTCATTTGCTTCATGCATTTATTTTCTCTAAAATTATTTCTCTTTTAGTTTTATTTATTTTCATGCAATTTTCTAAACTTCTAAATAACTGATATATATTAAATACATTCTATTAAATTATTAAGGTAAAAATATTTTATTTAACACATTTATTCAATACTTCCTATATATGAGGCATTATACCTTAATAATGTATAAATTAAGTTCAATGTGGAACCATCTCTAAGCCACTTGTACTGCCATATTTGTTATTCTGAGTGTAAAGTTGAATATTGTTTCTGATGGTTTTCATCATCTGCATTACTTTACTGAATTTTCTCTTCATGTCTGGTAATGATTTTTCCATTAAAATTTTTCTTTCATATTAATTTAAAAAGAATCCTATAAAATTATATACATTAATATGCATATTAAACTTTTGCCTTCCTAAACAATATTTACTGATGTAAAAGTATATGCTAATCATTGTATTTTTTATAAATATTAGCCAATATAATTTACTTGATATTCCTGTTGGATAGTATTATAATCCCCATTTTAGAGTTGAAGAAAGGAAAAGTGAGAGAAACTTAAGTGGTGTGTTGAAAGTCACATGGCTAGTAGCAGACAGGTTAATATTAAAGCTATGTATCTCATTTCAAGTCCATGTACTTAACTCCATTTTCTGCTGCCTCCCTATCTATGCAGTAATTATTTCCCCCAGGCTTTTACTTTTAACTTTGTTAACAGTTCCTTTTTCCATAAAAATTGTTTAATATTTATGTAGTCAAATCCATTTATATTTTCCTTTAGGGTGTGTGCTTTTGCTGTTATGCTTAGGGAGTCTTTACCTGCTTCAACATTATATAAGTTTCACTTATATGTTCTCCTAGTTTAGTGTTCTAAACTTTAAAAAAGTAATTCCAGATACTTTCACAAAATTTATGAAAGATAAAGCCTCTCAATCAGAAATATGCACAAATTTTCACATACAAATTTTTTTCTACAACTTCAGGAAGTTCATAGAGTTTGAAACCTGTGTATTGAGGTCAAAGGGTCTTCTAGTATTTTTTAAAATCATTCCTTAATTTCTTTGAAATGCATTCAATATGAGAGTTATGGGATGAATTGTGTCCTCTCAAAATTCATATGTTGAAATCTTAACATCCATTACCTCATAATGTGACTGCATTTGGAGATAGGGCCCTTAATGAGGTAATTAAAGTGAAATGAGGTCATTAGGGTGGGCCCTAATCCAAATGACTGATGTTATAAGAATAGGAGATTTGGACACAGACACCCACAGAAAAAAGACCATGTGATGACACAAGGAGAAGATGGTCATTTACAAGTCCAGGAGAGAGCCCTCAGAAGAAATCAACCCTGCCGACACCTTGATCATGGACTTCCAGCCTCTAGAATTGTCAAAAAATAAATTTCTATTGCTTAAGCCACTGAGTTTGCGATACTTTGCTATGGCAGCCCTAGCAACTTACCTAATGAGGTAGGATCTAATTATTTTGTTTGTTTTCTTTTTATTTTTGTTGTTTTGCAAATGGATTTTTTGTTTTAAAACCACTTATTCAATAACTAATTATGTACTTATTGTAAAAGTTACTTAAATGATATTCCAAACTCATACTGTGCACATGTATGGTGTGTATATTGATATGTAGGTGTATATACAAACATACACACAGGAGTTTCTTATTCCATTTTCATTCATATGCTAAAACCATATGCATTTAACTATTCTTGTTGTTTAATGTTACAGTATTAAAAAAACACAAATCATCCCATATATCTTACTCTTTTTTTTTTTTTTTGCTCTTTTTCTATCCTTCATATGTTGAAATAATTGTAAAATTGTGGGGGTCTTTTAACACATTCCAGGAAAATTCAGTATTTATTTGGAGGGGGATTAGATTAAATTTATAGTTTCACGCAAAGAGAATCAGCATCTTTATAATACTCAGTCTTTAAATTTGAGATAATGTGTATACGTGGTTCTCTGTTTGCTGTGTCTTGTTTTTGCTCCTCTGGTTTTCTAGTTTTCTTCCCATGTTCTTGCATATTCATGCTTTATTTATTCCTAGCTGTTTTATATTTTTTGGGGTTATGAATAAAATTTTCTCTATATTTTATTTCCCACTAGTTTTTGGCAGTAGCAGTAAAGCTATTGGTGGTGGTGATGATGATGATGTTGATGACTAGGAAAATGATGATTAAACATCTATCATATAGTCCCATCATCATCAAATGATATTTTCATTATCTTCCTGTATTTTCTTTTTCTTAGAAACATTCTTCGTCTTCTTTTTCTTTGTTTCTTAGGATATTTATTTTGGGATTCAGATGTATCACAGAGTCATAAACAGACATTAGGATAGGTAGTCCCAAGCAGTTTGGCTCTTAGGGTCTTGGAAGAATATCAATTCTGGAATCCCTCAAGATCTTTTCATTGAGACCTCTTCCTCTATGGTATCTGCCTGTTCTTGTCTGTGTTAAAAGTAAGAGATATGACTGCTTTACACTTTTGTAGATGGCCTTGAAGTACCAAGCCCCTGCTAGATCCTAGAACTCAATCTTTTCTTCTTTTAATCCAGATACTAAAAAGAAAAAAGAACAGCGATTCTCTTTTCTTTACTGTCTGCCTGTGACCCTTATCATAACCTGGGAGTCTAATGCTTTGTCTTTGTCCATTTTATTCTGTTCTCTTCTTTGCTCTCATATCCCTCCTTCCTTCTTTACTGCTACCACGTATTAATACAAATGTACTCAAAAATTCTTTTACATTTTTAAAACCAAAGATGTCACTCACAAACTTAACTCTTTTACAAGGCTTTCTTGCCCTATTTAGAGAAGAAAGACCTTTGCATTTTGTATTCTGGACGCTTTTACATGAACTCAAAGGAAAAGCGGAGTTGGGAGGATGGTAGAGGCAGTGGTATTGGTTACAAAGCAATAAAGGTAAACACAACAAGTTAACCGTTTGTGTGGACAAGAACATGGAGAAAGGCCTAAAAATAAATTAGTTTCGGGATGCTGAGACTGAATTCTCTGGGAGCCTTCAGAGCATAGCTAGCTGGAAACACAAATCTGGAGCTCAGGAAAAAGATTTTCTGTGGGACATACTGGGGAGGTATTCTTATTTGTATGTTTCTCCTCATTCTCTTAAAAGCCACATATAGTCACAAAATTTCCTTTTGTAATGTTTATAATATTTCTCCATTTTCTTAATTTGTACCCCTCTCCCATTGCCTTGAAACCAATTTTTTATTGCAACTGTTTTCAAACTATTCATTCTTTCTCCCTCTACAAGACTCTCTACAAACTGCAGCTAGAGTTCTATCAATGTATTCCCTTGTCAAATAACCTTGCTATAAATTGTTTGTAGAATAAAGTATGCTTCTCAGCAAGAGATAGGAGACTCTACACTGGTTAGCTTGCTCAATTGTTTCTTTTCTGTAGACTGTTAACTGGGTTTCTGTGATGTGCCAGGCTATTCCAGCTTTGCAGCTATGAATACAAGAGTCTTTCTCCTCAAGTCGCTCACAGTATAATGGGGATGTCAGAAAGGTTAATAAACCTACTTTTGCAGTCAAATAAGCTATGCCACCTTGCTTTGAACCCTGTGCAGCAGACTCAGACTGTCTGTAGCAGGTGCTCTTCCCAGAACACACATACCCTCACCTTAGCAAAGCCTCTTCTTTAACTCCAAATTCTTGCTCTCTTCCAACTACAAAGTATTCCATTGTGTTGATAAATATCAAATAAACATCAGTGAAACTTATTAGTGAAACTTTCACTGATTTCTTTTAAAGACTGTTTAGCCCAGAAACCCTGTTTGTACAGTTAAACCAAGATTTTCCCTCAGATCCTGCTGGAAGTACTTTTCTCCTGTATTCCCATGCCACACAAAGTCCTGTCATGTCCTAGTCCTAATGGCAATCTTAAGTGAGGGTGACTTCTAATTATTTTTTCCAATGGATTTAAGCAAGCTACAATTTCTGCACGGGTTTTGTTTATAAATAAGACAATAGTTTTTATTTGTCTGGCAAAGGGCATATAGAAATCTGTTTGCAAGAGAAGAAAATACATCAAACACATACTTGGAAGTGGCACATAGTTTCAAAGAAAGATTGATAATGAGGTTAGCTGTGATCCATTGATAAGCTTTTCCTTTATATGTACATTTTTTAAGTCATAGAATTTTCCTGTTAACATCAATATTGCCTGATTTGTAAAAATTTTCTTGTTTTAAATCAGATTCTATTACTTTTTTCTTTATTATATATTTCTAGTGATAAAATAACTTAAAATACATTAAAGCTAAGAATTTTTGAAGAAATTGAGCAAATTTAAATGAAGGGGGCAATAATAAAAGCTGTGGTCCAAAAAATCCATAGATTTAGAGAGAATACACAAAATAAAATATGACATAAGCAGGGAGATTGCATCAAATAATATACCTTTTAATTGTAATTATAGGATAATTATCTCTGTTATCCTCTTTATTAAGTATAGTTTCAACCTGTAAACAAACATTTAAATCATATTTTTGCTGTCTAACCCCAGAGCCAATAAATGTTTTGTTTTCAATACTTATTCAAAGTTTTTTATTTAAAATTTCTATGTCTCAATATACTTACATCAAGAAAAAGCCTTATTGATACAGATACAGCATATGTAGGCACAATAAAATGTTGGACAAAGTTATATTGTCCAAATCCCATGCAAGTATAGCCTATTGAGAGAGAGGGGGGTCAATATCCAATTTTTTGTTCATGAGTGATCTGTTGGACATTTTAGAAAGACATTCTTTATTCTTTTTTGTCGGAAAAAAACAATAACACAGTATTACAAGAGACAATGGAAAGGAATATTGTTTAATGAAAGATGTTTTCTGATGAATGGATTATATCAGTGAGTCAGATACACACAACCGCCCATCAGCATAGTTGGCAGTTCTGGCTTTGGGCTGTTACTATGTGCTGGCTTAAAAGAACATAAGTAAATTTCTTAATCTGTCTACATACCATTTTCTCATCTACAAAATGGGCTTAGTAGTGACTACACATAGAATTATTAGGAGAACGTGAGGTAACGAACATTAGCTCATAGTGTTTTTAAATACTCAGTGCTTTTGGAATTTTTATTCACTATAGAGTCATATGATTTGCACCTCCACAAACCAAGCTTCAGAGTTCTCATCTTTATTACACAAGGACATTTTGGGTTGGGAGTGAACATTAGCACTACAAGAAACAGTAGGTGCCCTGTGACCTAAGAATCACTAGGTTTGTAGTTAGCTCAATATGATTGAATCTGGGTTCTCCCACATGGAAAACATGTCACCTTGGGCAAGTTTCTTAATTTTTATGAGGTTGAATTTCTCAACTGTAAAATGGAGATAAACGTAATTGTCTTTCAGGATGAGGAATAAATTATGAAATAAATTGCTCAGTACAAGGACAAACATAAGTCTCAAAAATTAGTGCTTTCAAGATGTAGTGTATATATACAATGGAATACTATTCATCCATAAAAAAGAGTGAAATCATGTCTTTTTCAGCAATATGGATGGAATTGGAGCCTGTTATTTTAAGTGAAACGACTTGGAAACAGAAAGTAAAATACTGTATGTTCTCATCAGTGGGAGCTAAATAATGTGTACACATTCCACATGGCCTGTGGAATAATTGGAAACTCTGAAAGGTAGGAGCGTGGGAGGGGGTGAGGGATGAGAAATTACTTAATGAGCACAATGTACATTATTAGAGTGATGGTTATACCAAAAGCCCAGACTTTACCACTATGCAATGTATCTATTTAACATGACTGCACTTGTACCCTTAAATTTATACAAACAAAAACAAACAAAATTAGTACTTCCTTTCCTTTAAATAATAGGGACTCGGGGTAATTGGTTAGGCTTGATTCTCTATCCACACTGATGGTAGTTTACCAAACTGATACAGTTCTGGTTTGGAGGACTTAAAACCGTTTATTAGATAATTGGTTGAACAATTATCAGTGTTCAGCCACTGTATATCAATTAGAAAGGCTACAGGCACCAGCTAATCTCCCATGTGGTGATGTTTTAGTCCTCATACAACTGATACTTTACAATGGGATTTCTCATGTGAACCTTGTAAAATTTCTATGGAGTGAGTATAGCAAACAGATGAGGAAACAAATACTGAAGTAGGTAAGTGGCCCAAGCCCATAGGCAGGGCATGAACACAGTTCTCCCAATGCCTTATTTGAACTTCTGTAGCCTAGGCTTAGAGAGCCATTCCTTGAATGTTAAATGTAGCTACCTTAAGAGAAAATGAAAAAGTTAGACGTACTAATGCTAACAGCACTTGTTTTCATTACCATCTCTGTGTTCTCCCTTCAGGAACTCCTCCCCATTGGACTCATCTACATGCCATAAAATTGTGGATTTGCATTTTTTTTTGAAAATTTAATGAAGTTAAATACATTCCTCTTTGGCCTTTGACTTGTGTATACTAATAAGGCATGACCTGTGTTAAGATAGTATGTCTTCAACTATAAAGCAGGACTTCTATCAGATTAAAGAACACGTAAGAACCACTGCAGAGCTTCGTAGAAGTGGTAGGTGTGAGTACTGGTAGGTATTTCCTAAAGACAGGTAGCTCATTTTCTGCTCTGTTTGGGTTCAGAATTGAAAACTAGCATACAGGTTTGGTTGCTTGGTAATGGCAGTATCTGGAATATAAAGTAAGAATTTTTTGTCTTTTGTTTATCATTTCAGATGTTTGCTTTTTTATTGTATTAATAGTAGTGGCAGTAGTAATAGTAGTAGTAATAGTTATAATAGTATTTTTCTTCTGGTTCATAAATTTAAAAAATTAGAATAACTTTATTAGCAGAGTAAGTCCAAATTAGTTTTGCAAAGAAATTCTCTAGGTTTTATGTATTTATAAAGAAACCCACTTTTTTTTTTTTTTTTTTAAGATCTGCTTATGTACAGAGAGTGCCTGGGAATAAATGGGGTGGAGCTGCTTTGGCAGAGTGGGAGTGGCCAGATGATGTATCATTTTTATATCTCTCTTCAAGGTGGAGGATATAACCCCAGAGCCATGTGGCTTTGCGGGGCCTGAGGCAAGAGTGGCACTGATTGATCATTTCAAGCTTCACTGGCATTAACGCAATCTAGACAGCAGAACATAATTTTGCATTTTTTAAACATGTAGCATAATTATATAATTTTATGTTCCTCTTTATCATACTCTTGCTACATTTTATTAGGCCTTAGGGCATAGTAAAATTTGAAAATACCAACAATTAAGTGTTTCAAATCACTTAAAAATCAGCAAAAACCAAAATCACACTCTTCCTTCTCATGCACTATCAACAATTTTAACTTAGATTATTCTTGAAGGAGCGAGGCCAGCCAAGTTACCGGGAAAACATGAGAAATACTGTGGTCCTAACAGCCTGATACACAAATTCATCAAACACAAGCTGAGATAGGTTAGCCAATTCATAATACCATGATGGGCATCCCAATCTAAGCCTATGATAATTTAATATCTATCATTTTACTCCATTATTTTTCCTGAGCTAGAAAATTTGAAGTCAAATATTTAGCTCATCTATAGTCCAAAATTCTCTATGACAATAAGACCCAGGGAAATCAGAGAGAAAAATCCACGTCCTGTGGCATCTTTTATAACTTAGGAAAACCTTCATACTTTGTATATCATTTAAAATCCTTTTCAAAATTGCTATATTTGGAGCATTTCCATTTCGGTAAATATATTAAATATGATGTTAGATTCTTGTTATGTGTATAATATTTCATTGTATGAGAGTGTCATAGTAAGTTTTATTTACTACCTATGGCTGGACATTTAGATGGATTTCAAAACATTATGGTATACTATGTAGACTTTATAAATATTGAACATTTAGTCTACAGTAAACCTACTAAAATTTTTTCTTTCTTCAATAATAAATTAGCCTTAACTTACATTTTGATTTTATAAACTTTTACATTTTTTAAACTTTTTGACTCTTTTATAACATTTAGCTTAAAACACACATTGTGCAGCTATACAAAAATATTTTCTTCTTTATATTCTTGCTCTATAAGCGTTTATCTATTTTAAATTTTTTTAATTAATTTTGTTTTTTTTTCACTTTTAAAACATTTTTGTTAAAAACTAAGACACAAACACACACAGTAGCCTTAGCCTACACAGGGTCAGGATCGTCAATATCACCTACTTCCAGCTTCACATCTTACCCCACTGGAACGTGGCCAGGGGCAATAACACTCATGGGGTTGTTGTGTTTTATAACAATGCCTTCTTCTAGGATATCTTCTGAAAGACCTGCCTGAAGCTGTTTTACAGTTAACTTTTGTAAGTAGGTGGAGTATGGAGTACACTCTAAAAGAATGATAAAAAGTATGGTAAATACATAAACCAGTAACATAGTTATTTATTATCATTATCAAATACTGTACATATCAACACTGTACATAATTATATTCCTATACTTTTGTAGGCCTGGCAGTGCAGCAGGTTTTTTTTTTTACCAGCACCAGTACAAACATGTGACAGATGCATTGTGCCAGGATGTTGGATGGCTACGATGTCACTAAGTAGTAGAAATTTTTTGTCTCCATTCTAATTTTATGAGACCACCATTGTGTATATGTGTTCCATGGCTGACTGCAACACTGTTACGCAGTGCAGCATGACTATGTATACAATGGACTATTATTCAGCCATAAAAAGTAATGAAGTTCTGATATATGCAGCAACATAGATATAAATGAAATAAACCAGACACAAAAGGATAAATATTGTATGATTCTAGTTATATGAAATGTCTAGACAAGGCAAATTCACGTAATAGAGGTTACCAGGCTTAGGGATGCAGTAATGGGGAGTTATTCTTTAATGGTTACAGAATTTCTTCTCAAAGTGATGCAACTGTTTTGGAGATAAGTAGATAGTAATGATGGTGGCACAACATTGTGAATGTAATTAATGTCACTGAATTGTGCACTTAGCAATGGTTAAAATGGCAAATTTTATGTTATATATATTTTTTGCCACAATACAATTTTTTTTAAAAAGTGCTTGTGGGTCTTCAGAAGACAACACTGAGTAGTAGATCCAGCAATAAAAAACAATTATCTAGAGCTGTGTTTCAGTTTCTGCCTCAACATTTTACAACAGTTAATTTATTGTCCACTTATAATAACTTTCTTAGGAAAGTATTCTTGCTATATCTATTTTACGGATGAGGAAAGTCAGCCCAAAGGAAGTTGAATGGTTTTCCCAAGATCACACAGGTATTGGTGACAGAGTCAGGATTTAAACTCATGCAGTTTGGTTCCAGAGGCCACATTTACCCATCACGCTCTGTTGCCTTTATTCAACCACCATATTCTCTAGTCATTACTTTTCAGAATATACTTAGTGCCTATTTTAAATATTTTACATAAATGCATACAACTTAAGTCATGCATCACTAAATAGTGTACTGGGTTAAATAGTGGGCTGCAAAGTTCACGTGCCCTCAAGCCTGTGAATGTACTCTTATTTGGAAATAGAGTTTTGCAGATGTAATCATGTTAAGTTGAGGTCATACTGGAGTAAAGTGGGCCCTAAATGCAATATAACTAGTGTTCCTATAAGAATAGGAAAGTTTGACAGAGAGACACAGGGGAGAAGGCCACGTGACGGCTGGGCAGGGATTGCAATGAGGCAGCTGCAAGCCAAGGACCATAAGCGGCACTAGGAACAGGCAAAGAATAATCTTCCATTGGAGCCTACATAGAACATGGCTCTGCTGACACGTTGAATTTGTACTTCAAGTCTCCAGAACTGTGAGAAAATTAACTTCTCTTGTTTTAAGCCATGCAAGGTGGGGTAATTTGTTAAGCAATCCAAGAAAACTAATAAAACTAGTACAAATGGCATACAGCTATTGTTTTTAAAATTTTGCAGCTATAACCATGTGATATGTTTTATTGAGATTCAGCCTGCTCTTGACTGATGTTTCATTGTAGTATATTTGTGTCTATTTATAAAGAAAGAAAATCTGCATGCAACTTTAAGTAAACAGCTATGTGTTGTAAAAGCTGTAAAATTCTAGAGATACTAAGACTGGCTTTATATTTTGGTAATAAGCTTTAGTTCTACGGCTTTGTCAGAGCAAGTAGTGGGTAGCATAAAGGATAATCTGATAAAAAGGAGTTATATTATTAAAATTCATTTGAGGAATAAAAGGCCAACCATGGAGAATTTATAATTATATTTTAAAAATGAAAAAAAAACTTAGCAAACAAATTGCACAGCAATCTTTTTGAAGTGTCTATATTGAATACCTTTAGTAATCATCTGCTTCCCACCTTACCTCAATAGGCATAGGTTCAGGTCCAGTTTATCTAAAATAAATCCTGAAAACTTTCTTCCATACAACATGACACTTACGTCCATTGATAGAATTCACAAGTTAAAAAATAATTAGACCAAATGTGCACATAACTGAAGAAAACTTGAACATATATTTGAAAACTCAAAAAAATTGCTATTCATGGGAGTAGAGTTTAGACAAGCATTAAGGGATAAACACAACCTTATGGATCTATTTTGGGGTAGCAAAGTAAACATTTAAGGAAAATAAACAATACTAGAGATTGCACATTTTTTACTGACATTCCAAAACACATTATGAAGGCATATATAATATTTTTTAAATAGAGCTACTGAACAAGAAGCTCCCAGAGTAATTTTAAAAGTTTACTTGTGACTATTAATTGAGATTTCTCTCCCTTACTAAAAATAAGACTCAAACCATTTTTGACTTGCTCAGAAAATCTGGTCATAGCTGGATATTTTGTTTTAGGCACTGGTTTCCATATTGAATATTAAGCTAAATTATTACCAAAAAAATGCAAAAGGGAATTTACCTTTACTGTTACTTACATGCTTTCCCAAGCATTTTAATATTTCTTAAAAATTGATTCAACTTTTAACTCATTTTGGGTACCTACTCTGAGCCAGACCTTTCACTGGAGATCAGGGGAGAGAACAGTAAGCAAGGCAGACATGATCCCTACCTGCATGGAGTTTATAATCTAGTGGGAGTGATAAACATTTAGCAAATAATTACAAATAATAATCTTATTATATAAACAATAATTAAACAATTATTTTGTTATAATTGTAAGAAATGCAATAAAATTAGTGTGTTATATTAATCAGATATTTGGTTTTAAGTCATAGATACCCAACTCAAATTATTTTTAACAGGAATGGAAGTTTATTGGCATGCCTACCTGAGGACTCCAGGGATATTCTGGCTTCAGGCACAACTGGATTTAGATGTTCAAATAAGGTTGTCATCAATTTCCCTCCATGATTCAGCTTTGTTTTCTTCAGTTTGTCATTATTCTCAGGCAGCATGGAAAATCTAAGTTCACCACCAGCAGTTCTAGGCTTATATTCTACTCACTTAATAACACAAACAGCTGACCTATTGGCAGTCCGTCAATTTGTTAATTGATCACAGGTTCATTGCCTGACCCTTGGTTAGCCTGTTAGGAAAACTCACACACCTGGGGCAGCTAGACTCAACTAGGTTCAGACTACATGGACTAAAATAAGAAAATAGTTGAGTCACTGGAGGAAAACTGAACTGTTTAAAAAATAAAAATAGATAAACAAAACAGAAAAAGAATTACTAAGAAAGCAAAAAAAAAAAATCTGCACAGCAGGTGGATATGTCTTTCATTTTGCTAGCACTCAGCTTGAATGTAAGTATACACTAATTATATAGAAATGCAAATCTTGGATCTAGTTTAAAATGTAAGACTGCATTAAATAGATTATGTTGCCTTTAGCTTTTATAAGGCAAACTATTTCCATGAAATTCCAAGTACACATATTTTCTATGTGGTTCCCCAGATTGTTTGGAACAAAATTCTTTGGGTTTAAGGTACTCAGAATTTTTTTTTCTTTTTTTTTTTTTTGAGACAGAGTCTCACTCTGTTGCCCGGGCTAGAGTGCTGTGGCGTCAGCCTAGCTCACAGCAACCTCAAACTCCTGGGTTCAGGTGATCCTCCTGCCTCAGCCTCCCAAGTAGCTGGGACTACAGGCATGCACCACCATGCCCGGCTAAATTTTCTATATATATTTTTAGCTGGCCAATTGATTTCTTTCTATTTATAGTAGAGACAGGGTCTCACTCTTGCTCAGCCTGGTTTTAAACTCCTGACCTTGAGCGATCCTCCTGCCTCAGCCTCCCAGAGTGCTAAGATTACAGACGTGAGCCACCGCGCCTGGCCTGATATTTTTATTTGTATAAATTTATGGGGTACAAGTGCAATTTTCTTACATGCATAGAGTGTGTAGTGGTCAAGTTAGGGCTTTAAGGTATCCATCACCTGAATAGTGTACATTGTACCCTTAAGTAATTTCTCATTATCTACCCCATCCCACTCCCTCACCCGTCTGAGTCTCCATTGTCTATCAATTCCATTCTTTATGTCCATGCTTATACAATTTTTAGCACCCACTCATGAGTGAGAACATGCAATATTTGATTTTCTGTGTCTGGCTTGTTTCACATAAAATAATGACCTCCAGTTCCATCCATGTTGCTGCAAAAGGCATGCTTTCATTCCTTCTTATGGCTGAATAGTATTCCATTGTGTATATATACCATATTTTCTTTATTCAATCATCTGTTGATGGACACTTAGATTGATTCCATATAATTTCATTGTCTGAATGTTGTTGAATATGAAATAGTGGCCCTTAAATACTTTGCCTCTTGAGGTAAAAATGAGACCACTACATCTTAATGATCTGGAGAGATGATTTGAAGACATAGTATGTGCTGCACAGTACAAAATATTAAAGATTAAACAGAAGAATGTAAATTTCCTCCAACCACTGTTCTTATCCCCACAGTTTTCATTCATAGATGCAACTAGTGTTATGACTTTATCATATGTTTTTCATAGGCATGTATGTATATACTTTTCAAAACACAAATGTTATTGAATTTTTATACTCTTACTTACTTTGCATTTTAAATGTAAGTCCCAAAGACTTTTGCATACATGATTTTAACAATAGCATATTGACAACCGTTTGAATTTTTCAATATATTGCTAGTATTAAAAATGCTGCAATGGATATCCTTTGCAGCATTTTTAATTTGCTCATAACCATTTCACATATATGGAAGAATATCTGGAGGAAAAAAAATCCTGAAAGTGGAATTGCTATGTCAAAAAATGTATGCATTTAAAAATTTAATAGCTATTAGGGAAACAAAACGACAAACATCTGCTCACCATATGGGTTGTACCAATTTTCTCAACAATATATGAACATGCATATTCCTGCATATGTTTTGTATCTAGTGACATCAGAATTTTGAAATTTGTGATTTCATGGGTGAAAAATAGTACCTCATAAGTCTAATGTACATATCTCTTACAATTAAACATTCGTATTTCTCTTTATATATAAATATAACTTTTGAAAAATATAAAATGTGTATTGTAGGTTTTATTATTGGATTTTAGGAGCTCACAATATGGATAAAATTAATTGATTTATTTTTTGTGATATATATGTCAATTTTTAAAATTCCAGTTTGTGGAATATTTGTCATTGGGGAGGAAATGACTTTTAGGCATTAATATGTGTCATTTTTTTAAAAGGAATCTGTTCATAGTACTTAAACAATATATCTCCCAACTGAAGAATATAAAATAATTCTGTTACCTTTTCTTCTATTTTGTTAAGATTTTATCTTCTATATTTAAACCTTTGATATATTTGGACATTATTTTTTATATATTTATTTGTAACTTTCCATTGTTATGTGAGATGGAGCTGGCCAGCAGGATGGCGTGGCAGGCGGGATGGAGGGGGTCTGCCCGGCATAGCGTGCACACATGCAGGCCTGGGCAGGCAGCATAGCCCATCCTTCTATAGTCATTCAAACAAGGGATTTAAAATACCATTAAATTAATAGAAAGGCTAGAAAACAAAAGATGGGTGAAATGAGATTATTCAGACATTAATATTAATAAATGAGGAAATAACTTACTACCCCTGGTGTGGGAGAAGCGAAAGAGAAAATGGTGTTACTGAGTGGCCACAATCACTGTGCTCCTGAGATTTTTGTAACTGATGGACTACTCGTGCAGTGTAAGGAAAGGGAGAATTCCGGCTCACCCAACCAAGAGGATGGAGGTGCTATTCACTGAAATAGGCACTAGAGAAATGCAATCAACCCTGTTTTGCAGAAATGCAAGCTTTATATTCCCACTGAGGTTACAGTAGAGCAGGAGCCTACCCCATAGTAGAAGGGAATACGGACAGCAAATGGTAAAGACAGCCAACTGGTGAGCAACCTGTACAAGGAAAATAATTTTTTTGTAATAAAAATTACATTAAAGTCTTAAACAGTTGACATAAATTGGATTTCAACCATCAAATATCACTATTCTTTAAAATTGTGTTGACTTGAAATCTATATCTATTAAAGTTTCCAGAAACACAAATATTAACAAGCATTTAAAATTATTCCAATAAGAATGTACATTTTTATCGTGATAATGCCAAACTTCATACACATCAATGAGACCAATGTTTGACCTAGAGGTTATAAAGAGAACATGGAAATTTAAATATAAACATTGCAGGTAAAGAGGTAGTATGAGATACTAAATGGATTCCTAGTTTAACTCCTTGAAAAGTAAATACCTTCCGATAAAGCCTTGATTCAAGTCATGCTTCTCAATAGAAAGCTCTGATTTCCTCTTTTCCTCTTTTTTTCTTCTTTGCAACAACCAGTTCCAAATGAAAGAAGCTCTGATTTAAATATTTAACCACCAGCAGTTTTTGTGTTCCTCTGTATTTCCCAAAAGGACTTCTTCCTGCTCATAAAAGGCACTTTGAGAGTAGGTCTTACTGACCTTGAATGTCTTTCAAAGCTATCAATCTATGATGCTGGGCACCATCACCAAAGTGAGAGGGAATGCACCGTGTGAAGTGAGTTTTCTTCACAAGCTTTTATTGAAAACCTACTACTTTACTATGCCCCGGGTATTGGAGGAGATAAAAAAAGAGAAATAATAGTCAAAATGATATCAAACTCCAACTTTTGACTTCCTAATCCAGTAAGTCTTTCCCATGCTCCAAGCTACAATTTCTGTTAGAACTCTATGCTCTGCAATGCAAATTTGAAAAGAAAAATGCCCTGAGGGAAAAAGCAGTAGTGAATATTGAGATCTATTTAATACCTGTCATTTTTTTCTCTAAAACCTATGCCTCTCAGGTCCTTGCTGCCTTAGTTGCTCTTCTAAGCTTCTAACAAAGTTTATATTTGAAATTGGTGGGAATGTTAGTCTGATAAAAGCTATCCTTCCCCTTTTTTGGTGATAACACATCTGACATATAATTTTTATTTATTACATAAGTAATGAATACACATTGAGTTCATTTACCAAATTATTTAATGATTATTATTTAAATACATATTTTAAACATCTACTATATGCCAAGCATTTGGTATATAGCAATGAATGAAGCATATGTACTAGCTATTCTCAGGGAGCTTAGTATCATATAGAAGAATATTAAAAAGTAATAAAAATATTAACATATGTTATAAGGGTAATAAAAGTAAAGATTCATTGTCTATAGGAATACATATCAGGAACACTTAACCAAGACTTGTGAGCTCAGAAGTAAGGGCATTAAAGTTTTATTCTGAAGATTAACTACTAGTCAAATAAGAAGTAGGGGAATTTGGAAGGAAACGAAAAGATGAATCTTGGCAAAGAAAAAAAAGTTCACTAAATTTTATAGAAGAAAGAAAACCCACTGTTGAACAGAACTAAAGAGAATAATATTCCGAAAGAGTGACAATTGATGAAGTTGAAGATGAAAAGGGCGCAACAGTTTGTTTTTAAGAAGCCTATGAGTCCTGTTAAGAAACCTGAACTCTAGCCTATTTTCAAACCAGCTCATCTAGGCATGTAAGCATATGGGACACTATGACTTTACCATTTTAAAAGAATCATTTTGGCAACACTTTTAAGAATATATAAGAAAAGGCAAGATCAAAGGTAAGAGACCAAAAAGGAGTTTATAAAAGTAACCAAGATGAGTGAGGACAGTGGATTAAAATATTTATTTTACACAAAATATAAAAAATATGTTTTTATAGTAAAATATTTCAACAAGTCAGGCATGTATGGACATAGAAGTTATGAGCCTTCCTTCTTTTAGCCTTACTTCCCAGAATTAGCTACTATAACTACTGTCAACAGCTTGGTGAGTACCATGAGATAAGTTTTAAAAATATATGTGTGTTCATACATATGAATATATATATTTTTCACAGAAAGATAACCCTTTATACAGTATAACTCATTCATATCCAATATTCCTAAGAATGAAAATTCCTTAAGAAAAATAATGATTTAAAGAATAATATGAGGAAAAGAAGAAAGGAGTGGGATGTGGAAGAGAGAGAGAGAGAGAGAGAGAGAGAGAGAGAGAGAGCACAAACACAAGTGACAGGTAAGAGAATTTGGCAAGATAACAGAAATATCCCATGGAGGTTATAAAATTATTTTGCTATGCTGCGTGTATATATATATATATATATATAATGTTTTCCCTTCATCTATTTCCTCATAATATCTTGGGTGAACAAGTCATCTAAAGCTTTACAGAATGTATTTGACTTTAGTAGAAAGTTAGAAGTTTTGGATCCTGACTCAACCCTTCACCTAGGTGTAAATAGGGTACGCAGAGAGTGATTTCTCATATGGATTACATCTACCTGTTTATTTCCTTCTATACACACATATTTATATCTATATGTATGCATACTATAAATACCTATAATCTATGCACATAATATATGCATACACATTGTGTTCATCTGTTTGGGCTGCTGTAACAAAATACCTTAGACTGGATAATGTGTAAACA
>CAUYRT010037127.1:0-33200 GCA_963574885.1 Lepilemur ruficaudatus | reverse complement strand
AGCTATATCGAGGGGGCTGTCTAGGAAGTAGGGCTATCTCATCTCGCACAAGCCAGGAAGTCAACAAACTGCATGGCTGAAAACTGCATCTGCTTCTTCTATTCGTTGATTCTTTTTTTTTTTTTTTTTTTTTGAGACAGATTCTCACTCTGTTGCCCCGGCTAGAGTGAGTGCCGGGGTGTCAGCCTAGCTCACAGCAACCTCAAACTCCTGGGCTCAAATGATCCTTCTGCCTCAGCCTCCCAAGTAGCTGGGACTACAGGCATGCGCCACCATGCCCGGCTAATTTTTTTTTGTATATATTTTTTAGTTGGCCAATTAATTTCTTTCTATTTTATAGTAGAGACGGGGTCTCGCTCTTGCTCAGGCTGGTCTCGAACTCCTGAGCTCAAATGATCCGCCCGCCTCAGCCTCCCAGAGTGCTAGGATTACAGGCGTGAGCCACCACGCCCGGCCCCTTTTTAAATAAATTTATATTTAAAAATCCACAGCTCTCAGGGTGAGAGCTATGGATTCAAATATGCCTCTCAAGGGCAGTGCCAGCCAAAAAGGGTACAAGAAATGCCAAAGGTTGGAGGAGGAGCTAAATGGAGACAGAGCCCCACACTCAATTATGCCAACTCAAGAACATTCTGCTGGGTATAAATATTTAACTACGTTGCTCTGCTGCTCGGAAACAAAAGAACGGGCTCCGACAGCCCACCTCATCAGAAAACAGTTCCCTCCTCATTAAGCATCCAACCTAGGCAGCCATCGAGAGAACCACATGTGACCGCCCTCCCTTGAACACCACCCCAATCTCGGCATGCGTTCTTCTCTCCACCTGCACGAGCCCATTATAAATTCTGAGCATTGTACTCCTTCCCATGTTTCAGTGCGCTTTTCCTCCCAATCTGTAACTAAAATGGACCCAGTTTTAAAATACTTCTTGATACAATGAGTGCCCAGTCACTGATGACTTGCCACAGTAAAAAGAAATAGGGAGGAAAAAAAGAGTATTTGCAGGAACTGTGCAATTTCTCCTTCCACTCTGGTCAGACAGAGCCACTTGAAGATCTGGGGTGTTCACTAGAACATTTTTAATTCTTTGCAACTAAATAATTGCTGTGCACGCCTTCAAATTGTGCCAAAAGAAAAAGGGGGAGAAGAATCACTAGAACATTTTTAATTCTTTGCAACTAAATAATTGCTGTACACGCCTTCAAATTGTGCCAAAAGAAAAAGGGGGAGAAGAATGAGAGGGAAAAAATAGACTTCAAAAAACCCTCAGTAACAGCACGAAATTACGATGACTCCTTTTTATGTCAGTCACTATGCAGGCAAGACTGTGAATTGGTTCTTTGCAGATATTCGTCTTAATGTCCAGGCTGACCTGATACGTTTAAGTGCCTCAAGCCAAGAACTCAGTCTTTCAGCATAAGATGAGGCTCAAAAGTACACATTTCCACGTGACCAGCTGGCCGAACCGCAATTAAACTCTCCGTCTAATTCACGTGTGTGAATGTTCACGGCACTCACTCCACTGTGAATTTCCAAAGTTCTTATCACCTCGAAGCAGAAAAGATAAAGAAAACCATGGCCTTTGAAAGAAAATTTTTGATGATGTAGGTAACAAAAATCAATTATATGTGTTTTTAAAAGTTCCCACATACACCTAACCTATAACAGCTGCTCAGAAATCTACCTGGTGCTGTGTAGCACAGAGATAAGCCAAGAAACAGTCCCTGTGTTCAAGGGGTTGACAGTCTGGAGAGACAAGATAAAGGGAAATTAAGGAGAACACACAACAATACTCAATTTTCAAGTAACATTAAAACGTGCAAAATGAGCTCAAAGAAAAGGAACCAAAAGGAGAAATGAGTAAACCAAAGAGAATCACCTCTGGTTACATGGAGTCACAGAAAAAAGACGTGAGCCTGACTCTGGAGGAGGGCAGGATTTCAGAAAGAAAGGGGGAGGCAGGAGCCCGTCCTACACCAGGAGTGCCTAGGAGTGAGTTCCTTTAAAAGCAAGCATTTGTTTGGTTCGTTAATTTGAGATTTGCTTTATTGTTTTAATAGCAATGCGGTTGTGGAGAAAGGGAGAATGGTTCACATGTCCAAGGCCGGACCTATAGTTAACTATTCAGAGGACTGCAAAAACATAATATCCAAATTTACGCAATGAAACTTTGAATCTGGATCCCCCAGCACAAACAGAGGATGTGAGAGGTACTGGCCGCAGAGTACTCTGCACCTGGACAGAAAGAGTCGCTGTTTTTAAGTGTTTAGGTTTTATTTACTTCACGCTAACTCCCTATCCGACCCCCAGGCAAACAAGATGGGCAAGATAAGCCTCAAATTCATGTGACTGCAAAGAAAAGACACACGAGTTTAGCACCCATATTTTGTACATAATATTCTGATGGTGAATTCACTCTATTTTTTAAGCGAATCATTGGAATACATCTGATTTTTGTTTAATCTGAAAGATTTTTATTACAGGCTATTTATTTTGGGAACATAAATTTGCCCTCCTGTTTGCAAGTCAGAATGACAAAGCTCTGGTTCTAAAGTTTCTTTGAAAATATCAAAGCCTGAGAGGGGTTAAATTAAAGGAAGAAGAGTACAAAAAATTAGCTTTCCCATCTTTTGTAGGTGGCCAGTATGAGGGTCTACTCAAGGCCACCAAAATCCTTGAGTAGGAGGAGCTCTTCCACCTCCTCAAAGAAAACAAAAGCTTCTAACCTCACACTCTATTTCTGACACCATCTTTCCAACAACGTATCTGTCTCAAAGCAACCTGACCTTAACTTACCCAGATTGCCAATGTACAGCCAAACCGAAACACTCAGCAGTAGCCTTCATACTCAAATAAAGGCTGATGGTACCACTGGGACCAGCAGGTTAAATCAACCACCACCTCCTTTGCTGGAGAGGGGCTCCCAATTCTTCAGAGTTCTTACCGTTCATTGCAGAAAACATCAAAATGTCACCAACTCACTCTCAAGACCGTAATATTCCCAACTGAAAGTGTTATCACAATCTCCCCTTCAACTGTTTTCTTCAGGACCACCCGGGAAAAGGAAACCATCAGTGGGAGGGAATAAAGGCACTCACTGGAAGTGCTGTCTCTTTTCTTTAATACTAAGAGCATTACTGAGAAAGCACAATTAAGATCCAAAATACGTACACACACTTTGATGGCAACTATGTGAAAAATGTGTAGGCATATGGGCAGGAGCTGGAAGGAAAGACAGATTAAAAATAACCGTCTGGTGGGATTTTATGCTTTTTTTTTTCCAAAATTTAACGACGTTTATTCCCCCTCCAAAAAAAAAAATTGAGATGGAAAGAAAATACATTTTTAGGTATAAAGTCCCCTCTAGTTAAGTGAGACGAATAATTCATTCATTTCCTACAACCTGGAAAGGCCCAATGTTTTTTTTTCAAAACTTAGTCTTTTTTCCCCTCAAAAAAAAAATTGAGACAGAAAACACTCTTTATATATAAATGCAGACACGGTTAAGCAAGAAAAACTCATTAGTTTCCTACAATTCTGTAAAGGCCCAGTCCTTTGAAGGGTCTTAGGGAAGCAAAGGTCTGGGATGTGCTTGCTCTGGCCTCACTAAATATCGTGCTGTCACGCTGCAAAATTTAAGACATGAATTTGTGGATAAGCAGAACCTTTTTAAAAACTTCTGAAGCCCCTTTGGTGCACAGGCTTCTAAAAAGTTAGAACCTAAGGATTAGACTCTGCCCCAAATGTCCAAAGGCACTCACGTGTGGTGGGTGACAAGACCCTGAGCAACCTAACTCCTCTCCACTCCCACCTAAAGGGAGGCAAAGAGAGGGAGGCAGCCACCCATCTGGACTAACAGGGCTGGTGGCAAAGCACGTTCCTTCCCTCCAGGTAAGAGGTCCTTAGCTGGGCGTGCTGCCCTCCTGGACTTTGGGGTCAACAGCAGCGATCCTTGGAGCTTAGCCTCTGCAAACAACGCCGGTGGACTGCGAGGGCTGGCTGACCTTCCCTGACAGCCTTGCCACCAAGAGGGGGGGAATTTAGGGAACAGTCAAGTCAATAACGCTGACAGTCCACTCAGCACCCAAGGAATCTCACCCCAGGTATCAGGTACTCAAATCTGGCCAGACAGCTTCCCTCCCTCCCCACTGAACTATCAGCCTAAGCAGCAGCCCTTGTGAGGCAGAAAGGCTGTGACCCCGCTCTGCCTCCAACTCACGGGTCGGCCCTGGAGCAGTCCTCTCTCAGGACCAACTCCTCCATTTCCATACAGAGAAAACACCTGGGTGTGTCGACCTGAGCAGGGAGTGATGACCTGTTCTGAAGCTGCGTTTGCGTGGGAAGCACAGAGACTTCGTCCAGATTCTGTGTTCATCTGGAGGAAAGGCTCGAGACGCGAGTCTAAAGACCCCCAAGCCAGCTCTGGGCACTGCCACTGTCCCTGCAGGTCTCCGGGCCTCAGTTTCCCCAGCTGTAAAACAGACTGACCTGGAAGTGCAGAGATTCCCGGAGAATCAAGACACAGGGCAGCCACCGGCCCACCCAGCACCCCTCAGCCAAGGGGGGCATCGAAGGGGCTCCGCCAAGGCACAGCGCGGCCCCCGGGACCCTAACGGCCCCGCCAGCCCTCGGGGCACCCTGAGGACGGCGCGGCGGGCGGGTACTCACGGGTCCCCGCGGTCCGGCCCCCGGCCACGGCAGTCGATGGGGTTGAGCTCGTCCTGGGGGAAGGCGTGCGCCATGTAGTTGTCGTAGCCGAAGACGAACATGCCCCGCGCCAGGTCGCGCATGCGGGCGCGCAGCTGCGGCGGAAAGGCCCGGCTGTAGCGCCGCTCGTACTCGCCCCGGCCGCCCAGCACGTAGCCCCAGTGCGCCGGGCCGCACACGCCCGGCCCGGGCCGCCGCGGAGCCCGGCGCCGCCCGGCCGCCGCCCCGCCGCCCGGCGGCTGCAGCCACGACGGCGGCGGCCCGGGCCGGCCCGAGGGCCCCAAGGCGGGCGGCGCGGCGGGGCCGGCGGGGCCCCTCAGGCGCTGGAAGCCGAAGCTGAGCGGGAAGCGCTGGTAGAAGCCCATGCTGGGCCCCAGCCCGAAGACGACCCACAGGACGCCGTGGAGACCCAGCCGCAGCAGCAGCAGCCCCAGGACGAGCGCTCGCCATTGCATGGTCGCGCGGGCGCCGCGGGCATTATCTTCGAGCGCGGGACCCGCCCGCCGCCCCCCGCGCCCGGCCCGGAGCCCGGCTCGCTTCCCCTTTAAGGAACTCCCCCGTGACGCACCAGGAACTGGCCCATTGTCCCCCACCCCCGCGTCCTCGGGCCTGGCCCGCCAGGCCCGGCACTCGCCCGCCCGGTCGCCCGGGATTGGCCCGGCCTCGCGGGGCGCGGCCCGGGGACTCCCTCCCGCGCCTCAGGCTGCCGCCCGGGCGTCCGCCGCGCCGCGAGGCCCCGCCCCCCGCCGCCAGGGCCCCGCCCCCCGGGCGGTCCGGAGTCGGGCTGGCGTGGCGAGAAGCGGCCGCTCGGGCTCGGGCCGAGGCAACTTCCAGCCAATGGGAGCGCGGCACGGGAGCGCGCGCCCGACGCGGGGCCGAGACGTGGCCCCGACGGCGGCCTGGGGCGGCTGGGTCCCAGGGCAGCGCATGTGCGGGCCAGAGCAGGGGCCGGAAGTGGCCACTCCAGGGCTAGGTCAGGAGCGATGACAGTTGAAAGACGTGGTAGGAGGAGAGGAAGGAACGAACATTTCTGTGCACATCGAGCGCAGGGTTTCCTGTAACTTGAGCGTCCACTCACGGTGCGGGTGCGATGCTGCCTTTTAGCTCAAGGACCGCACAAATGGCATTCTGAATTTTGCTATTTTTTATTAGAACACCCCAACCTGTGCTTGTAAAACACACGTCCCCAGATCCCTTCCTGGACCTAGCGAAGAACGGAGGGTCTTGAGAATGTGTGTATAACTCGTGGGCGACTCTCAGGACCCTTCCATTTCAGGAAATACTAAGTTATATTGCCTTTGTCTCAGAAATAGGATCTTTTCTAAAAAAAAAAAAAAAAAAAAAAAGGAGGGGGTTTGGGTATGGGACTCAAGAGGCTGCCGAAATTATTTTTCCCAGGTCTATTTAAAGTTGTTCTCTCCTGCCTCTCCCACTCCCACCGTCTCTCCTGTGCACCCACCAGCAGTGACCTAGCCTTTGAGGAATGGGACAGATTCCTGGTCAAATCCACTTGACCCTTCTGTATCTAATTCCTATAATAAAGAAGTTTGGAAATGTCAGCTCTGAAGGGCTGTGGCTTTCATGTAGTAAAGATTCAACAGTTTGGGGGTTTTATTTTCTTCTATTTGCTGCATTTGGAAATGCCAGTAAGGTTTGTCCTTCCTAAGTTTAGACCTGTTCCACCAAGGTTCCTGGAAAGCTTGGGAAGCAAGGCCTGACTTCGACCTCCAAATCAGAGATTGGGTGGTTGACCAAAGGAGTGATTGAGAAGATAGGTTGTCCTATGGCACTCTCAGCACATTTGCAGGGTCCGAACTCATTGCAATACAGAAGAGGTGTAATGAGGACTAAGAAACACTTGATTACAACACAGGGTAGCTGGCACATAGTAAGGTCCTTTTTGTTGACTGAGCCTTGTTCCTCTTCAAAATTGTAAGACACAGGTTGAGCCAAACAGCAAAAAGAATACAAAGAGAGCCTAAACCAGGGTCTTTTGACTCCACAGATTCTGCTTTCTCCCCATCTGTAAAGGGTGCCCAGGGACCCTGCTCGAAACACAGTCCTTGATCCTGAACTTTTAGAGTCTGCCTTCCCGGAACTTGCAAACCGAATGTGAATATTACGTTGCATGTTGTATGTTTCCTTCCTAAGCCTCTTTATTGCAAATTTTAACTTGAACTTGACCTCACCAACTGTAGACCGCACTGATGGCAGCTTCTGTTCTCACATTAGAGAAAAGTGCTAATAAATCTCTTTTAATAACCAAAGAACATCCAACTTCTGAAAGATGCTTTTCATGGTAAAACTGAGAATAGCTGCCAGTTGTAAAGGTCTTAGGGTTTTCGAAACACTTTCACATGTGTGCTCATTTAATTTTCACAGAAAACGTTAAGGTTTATTCCACAAACCGTAATGGAAGAAATCAGATTGGAGGCTCCAGGCAGAAAAAGAGCTGTCACACCTTAGTCCAGGGCAATTTACATACAAATAGCTGGCCTTCAAACAAGGAAAAAAAGACTGGTCCTCCCACTCTTCCCAAACCACCCCAAGGGCAATAATTTTGACGTTATATCGCCTGTCAAGGCACAGCCTTGGAATTAGAAGCCAGGTTCAGAAAGTGTTTCCTTCTCGAATTAAGTTGAACTGAAAGAAAATGGATGTTTTTGTGACTAGCCCTTTGGATTAGACTAGGGCTCCCCTCAAGGTAAATATGGCTGATAAAGTTGGGACAACAGGCCAGGCTCATGCCTGTAATCCCAGCACTTTGTGAGGCCTAGAGAGGCGGATCACATGAGGCCAGGAATTCAAAACCAGCCGGGACAATAGCTAGACCCCATCTTTAAAAAAAATAGAAAAATTAGCCAGGCGTGGTGGGGCACATCTATAGTCCCAGACACTCAGACGGCTGAGGCAGGAGGATTGCTGGAGCCCAGAAGTTTAAGGTTGCAGTGAGCTATGATCATGCCACTACACGCTAGCTAGGGGGACAGAGTGAGACCCTGTCTTAAAAAAAGAAAAAAAAAAAAAACTTTGAAGGAAATAAATATATCTTTAAAAAAATTGATCAGAAAACCCTAAGCTTAAAAATCAACTCTTTAAGAAACAGTTTGATTTGTGATAGGTTTTCCTTCTGTAATCTCACGAGAGTATCAGGGACTGATGAAAGGAAGCACTTTCATTGTAAAAATGGCTTTACTCTGAGGAGCGCCAAAGAAATAACAATTAAGAACCCACACTCAGGAGTCTGATTGTCAAGTGTTCAAACCATAGCTCTGCCACCTGAGTGACCTTGGGACGTTACTTTTCTGGACTTATTTCCTCATCCATAAATGGGGGAGTGATGAGACCAGTATTTACCACAGTTGTGAGAACTATTTAATATGTATGTGAATATTATTCATGTATGTGAATATATACACATATATAAAATGTACTTAAAACAGTGCTGCATACACAGTGAGCTCTATTATTAATATTCTTCAACTCTGAACCTTTTAAAACTAACACCTGGTACATACACTCCTGAGATCTGTTGGATGAATTAAAAAACTAAGTCCCTCCTATATTCACTCAAAGCACTGTCTTGGGAGAAACTCGTGTCTAAGAAAACCAAGTATAAAGTAGGACAAGGGCTAAAACTTACCACATTCCAAGAACAGCTGAAAAAGCCACTAATCCTCAAGTCTAATTTGAGTCCTATTTATCTTAACATGTAGCAGCTGATACACAGCATGGTCCTAAATCAGTGATTTGGGGTTATATCCCAGAAGGTGATCCAAATTCAATTTCCTTACTTTCGTAGTTGAAAGGAGGTAACCTGGGCAACATGTTAATTCAGTACCTTTAAAGAAATCCTCCATTATATAATAGGCTGACATTTCATTTTTTGGAATGTTTTGTGTGAGCTCCGTGAATCAACGCACTAGTTTCCTAAAACTGCGAAGTCAGAAAAGGGCTCTGACCCTACAAATACATCAAAGGATAGTCCCAGAGCTTCCTGTTATATACCAGGGTTAAAATAATTTATCAAAACAAGGGATTTTTCTACTCTAAGAAATTATGCATGCTTTGTTATCTAAAGCAATAATGTCAAAAAAAAATCAAGTGTGTAATGATGACTTCTGAAACTCTGATTATTACACAATCCCTCATGTTCTTTCTTCCCAACTCAGGCCTGGCAGAATAGCTCCTGCAAAGGAGAGTGGCAAGGGGTATTCCGCCATTAACAAGGTGGTGATCCAAGACTGTACCGTTGACATTCACAAACACATCCATGGAGTGGGCTTCAAGAAGCACGATCCTCCTGCACTCAAGGAGACTGGGAAATGTGCCATGAAGGAGACAGGGACTCCAGATGTGTGCATGGACATCAGGCTCAACAAAGCTGTCTGGGCCAAAGGAAGAAGGAATGTCCCACGCCGTATCCACGTGTGGTTGTCCAGAAAACGTAATGAGAATGAAGATTCACCCAATAAGCTCTATACTTTAGTTACCTATGGACCTGTTAACCACTTTCAGAAATCTACAGTCAATATGGATAAGAACTAATTGCTGATCATAGGATACAGCAAAGTTATAAAACCAAAAACAACCCTCTGATTATTGCTTCTTTCTGAAGCAATATATACTTGCTATATAAAGAGGGAATAAACTTAGGCAAAAAAGGAGGGGAAGGGAATTACTTATAATTGATTTGGTGAAGATTCAACTCCAGAATAAATATTATTTCCCCAGATCTGTAAGAAGAGCTAAATTTCGCATTTGGTTTAAAATTGATAGTATATAATTATATTCCCATCTATTTGGTGGGCAGGTATCTGAAAGTTTGTCAACATGCTGTTAATAAGATATAGGGAGCTAGGTGTGTGCCTGTAGTACCAGCTACTAGGGAGGCTGGAGGAGGACTGCTTGAGTCCAGGAGTTGGAGGCTGCAAGCCACTATGGTCATGCCTCTGAATAGCCACTGCATCCCAGCCTGGGCAACATAGCAAGACCCTGTCTCTTAAAAAACAAAAATTAAAAAAAAAGGCACAGGGAACAGAGATTGGTAAAAAATAATTCTAGTGTATGACAAAATTACAACAAATTTAGTTATAGATCTAACTGCTTTTATTCATGATTCATAAATCAGGGGCAGCCTCCATGCTACAAAATAGCATGAAAGTTTCAGTGGGCAACAGCACAAGAGTGGGTTTTCTAAGGTGAGAACAATACAAAAATAATTGATTAACATCAGGTTACTTCAGAGGCGACGTCTTTATTCCACTAAGTCAGGTAGACTGGAATCTTCTGTTTTCAGGAAAAACCGGTCCGTAAAGTTGCAGTTTGACTTTGTGGCATTTAGCACGAGTGCCTCCATTTTGGTTTGGTGTGTTGGTGCCTAGTGAAGATCAGTCTAAAACAACGGCCTCCCATAATTTTTGTGTAGCACTAGCATAAGTACAAATGCATTTTCCCTTTGACTCAGACATGCTTCTGGGAATTGCTACACATGTACAAAATGATCCACTGCAGTACTATTTATAAAAGCAAAAGGTTGTAAACAAGCCAGATTTCTATCAACAGGGACCAGTTAAATAAACTGGAATACCGGCACAATGAAAACCACATGATGACATGGGAACCCTGGTGCTGCTGCACACCAACAGGAACTCTCTCTGTGTACTGATATGGAAAGACACAAGAACATAGCAAGTGGGGAAAAGCCAGGATCAAATCAGTACACTGCCTTTTTATGTAAGAGATTTTTTTCTTTTTAAAAAAAAAGCACGTTTGCTTTCTGTATTTTATATAAAATACCAGAAAAATAAAGTGATACATGTAGTCAGACGTGGGTGAGATCAAGACAATGTCTTTACTTTTAATTATTGAATCATCTGACTTACCTATTAAAAATTTAATCATGTGACTTACCTTATTCAAAAAATAAATGGAACTTAGGAAGAAAAGGTAGTGAGATTCTCTTCCCCCTGCTGTAACTAAACCACTGAAAGAAATGTAGCAACTACCCATGGAGAATATTCACCACACCACATGCATACTATGCTTTAGACTTCAGGTTATTGATGTTTCCAGAAAAAGTGGAATTGTATACATTCTTAACCCTTCTTTGAATGTAAGGAGGGCTAGCGCTTTCATAAACTAGCTAGTGGTATGACGAATAATAGCAATTTGAACTTTTCCTTACAGAATAAAACAAGAAAGTAAGTTATCAAACTCATGTATTGGGTAACACTAGCCAGAAAAGACAGATGCTCTTAACCCACAGAAACATGACCGCATGTTGTGTGATACAAATTGTACACACCAAGTGCAGGCCAAAGTTGCAGATGACATAAGAACTAGTTGGGGAAGATACTGTAATTAGCAACTGATTAATGTTTTATTTCCCATATTCAAAAGGGAACACAAAATTTTGTTGGTCCCCCTGCCCCCGCCCTACCCCTTTACTTTGAATGGAACTATTTTCTAACCACTCCAAGTTCTGAAAGCTCTACGTAAATTCTACCAGAACTGAGCTACACAGCAGTTATGTTAAACATTAGCTCTAAAAACCATCTACCTCCAAATTGGTAGTAGGTATATATTTTTCCACAGTGTGTGTGTGTGTATATATATATATATATATACACACACATACACACACCAGAGTATTTTTCCGCAGTCTGGAAAAATGCTTTAAAATGTGTAAATGTCGGCCGGGCGCGGTGGCTCACGCCTATAATCCCAGCACTCTGGGAGGCCCAGGTGGGTGGATTGCTCAAGGTCAGGAGTTTGAAACCAGCCTGAGCAAGAGCAAGACCCCGTCTCTACTATAAATACAAAGAAATTAACTGGCCAACTAAAAATATATAGAAAAAATTAGCCGGGCATGGTGGCGCATGCCTGTAGTCCCAGCTACTTTGGGAGGCTGAGGCAGAAGGATCGCTTGAGCCCAGGAGTTTGAGGTTGCTGTGAGCTAGGCTGATGCCACGGCACTCTAGCCCAGGCAACACAGTGAGACTCTGTCTCAAAAAAAAAAAAAAAAGAAAGAATCTGAGATATAAGGCTTAAACTTTTCTCAGCCTCAAATATTTCTCAGCCTCTTTTTGAGATTTTCAAACTTATAAGAACCGGAATACAGCTTCTTAAGAATATTTCAAAGAGAGCTAGAAATTGCTGATCATAATGGCAATACTATTAATAGCAATTCTATAACTAATAACAATAATAATTCATTATTGATGAGTGCTTTATGGCGTGCAAGATCTTTTTCACCTGAATTGTCAATTTGTTGCATTAACCAGAAAAGACTCTGGGCTCTCTTAATAGAGGTATAAGTTCTAGAACAAAGGAGGTGAGTGCAGCACTTTGTGTTTTAGGGCTCAAAGGGAAGACTAGGATGAGGGAGGGGAGGGAAGATTGTAGGGATGGGAAAAGGTCCTTACTTCCATGGAGAAAAAGGCTGTTCTGTCAGGAAGGGGAGGACAGAACAAGGGAGATTTCGTGGGGCAAAATAAACAGAGAGTGGGCAAGGGCCATTTCTTTAAATGAATATGTAGATAGCGCTTACTTTGTACTGGGCTCTGTTCTAAGCACTTTCGCTATATTAACTTATTTGGTCCTCACAACTGTGTGAGTTGGACCTTTCAGAAACCAAACACGAAGATCTGTGACACACCTTGTTTTTAGAAACTGAACTTGCCTTAGGTCACACAAGCAGGAAGTGGCAGAGGGGGAACTTGAACCCAGGCTTGTCTGAGCGCCAGGCTCTGTGGGCTTAACCACTACGCTATGGTGCCTGTCAGCATCATAGTGTCCTCATTAGTCCTATTCAAGGAATTGGTCCATTTCATCAAAGTTGCTGAATTTGTTGACATAAAGTTATCCGTAATATTCCCTAGTTGTCCTCTTACTGTCTGTGGGATCAGCGGTAATGGCCCCTCTTTCATTGCGGATATTGGTGAGTTGTGTCTTCTCTCTTTTTTCTTGAACAGCTTTACAAATATTATTGATTTTTTCCCCAAAGAATCAGCTTCTAGTTTCATTGATTTTCTCTATTGTTTTTCGGTTTCTAGTTCATTAAGTTCTTCTCTTACCTTCATTATTTCCTTCCTTTTGTTTACTTTAGGTTTAATTTGTTCTTTTTTTTAGTTTCTTAAGATGAAAACTTAGAATATGCATTTGACACACATTTTTCTCTTTTAAAAAATCTAATATAAGAACTTAATGGTATAAATTTCCCTCTAAAGCACTGCTTTAGCTGCAACCCCAAATTTTTGTTTCAGTTTCATTTAAATTTCTTTTTTTATTTCTTTTTTTTTTTTGAGACATGGTCTTACTCTGTCCCCCCAGCTAGAGTGCAGTAGTGACATCATAGCGCATTGCAACTTCAAATTGCTGGGCTCAAGTGATCCTCCTACCTCAGCCTCCCAAGTAGCTGGGACTGCAGGTGCACGCCACCATGCCCAGCTGATTTTTCTCTTTTTTTGTAGAGATGGGGTCTTGCTCTTGCTCAGGCTGGTCTCGAACTTACCTCAAGCAATCCTCTCATTTTGGCCTTCCAAAGTGCTGGGATTATAGGCATGAACCACATACCTGGCCTCATTTTCATTGAATTCAAACGATTTTCTAATTTCCCTTGTCCGCTAATCACATTCAGACATTATAGGCCAAAGGTGAAAGGTTGGTCTCTCGTTTTCATCTGCCTGAGTTTCAATCTCGTTTTTAGCTCTTCCTAGGTGTGTGACTCTCAACAATTTGCTTAACTGCTCTGGGCCTCAATTTTGTCATCTGTAAAAGGGGAATAATAACATATCCACTACACTACACCACCCTATAAGTCCTCTGAGGAACACTCCAACCTGCCCAAGACTGTCCCTTCCCACCTGGGGTAGTGATGGGGAGCTGGGTCCTCTTGTCAGCTAGTCCACTCTCCCCCAGGGCATTGCTGGCCAGCAGCCAGACCCTGTATCGTGTAGAAGGCTGCAGCCCAGTCAGTGTGAAGGTGGTGGCCTGGGGTGGTAAGACATCCACGTAGTGGAACCCTGGAGTCCCCAGGGCCTCATACCTGCATGACAGGGAAGACAGTTCAGGAAAGTGCCCGAGTCCCATCTGCTGCCACCCCTTCCTACCTTGCCAGGGACCCACCTGATGTGGAACCTCTGCGGCAAACCCCCGTCAAAGCCAGGCTTCCACTCCAGCCCCACCGAGTCTGGAGTCAGGCTCACAACCTTTAATCCTGATGGAGGGTCAGGGCGGCCTATGGGGAAAAGAATGGAGGAAGTAGAGGATACAGAAGAATTCTAGAAGATTCCTTCAAGGTTTTTCCTAAGAGTGATTTTAAGTATGCAGTTAATTCTCATTATTCATGGTAGTCGTGTTCTATAAAGTCGCTGTGAACATTGAATTAGCAAAGACCAAACTTACTTCTAGGGAAAATACAGGGTTAGGTTTCCTCAAACCTCTCATCACGGCATTTTCATCAGCCAATCAATACGTGATCTTGTGTTATGTGTGTTTCTGTTTGAAGACACCTATTTAATATATATCATTGAACTCACGGCTAACAGCACTACAACGCATGCCTGAACGAAGCTTATCCTACACAAGGATTTTCTCTGCAAGGCTCATCACAGCTTAGGACACTGACCAGCATTTCAGCACTGTGCTGGGGGCCAAGTTAAACAGCAAAATCTCTAACAGAAAGCACAAAAGTTGCAAAAAATCATAGCACTAAATAAACCACAGAAAGGACACATTTACAGTATGACAGCAGAAACAAGATGGCAGAGTGTTGTCTTGTTCAGTCTTAGCTAAGAACATGCACATCAGGTGACTCAAATTATGCGCCACTCTGTGCATGTCCTCAGATGACCACAAAAGCACCGTGGGTATTGATTTTGGCGTTACAACCAAATTTTAGCAAGTATTACTAGGTGAGTTTTCAAATGAGGACACAGGCACACAGAGACATATACGTTCCTCATAGGGGATTTTTTGTGCTGATCTCACACCCATTCCCCTCGTTTCTTCTGGTTTCAACACCCTAAATTTCCTTTGCAGAACCACCCTCCCGCATTCTCAGGCCACCTGCTTCTATCGGAAGTGACTCCCTTCCTAGTAGGAGGGACATGTGACCAGGTCGGACCAATGAGAGCATTGCCTTCCCCTGGCTACATGATTGGTTCAGAGAGGAGCGGGAAGCCAAGTAGAGCCAATGAAATAGAACTCCAGCATTTTCATACCACTGTCAGGAACAGAAAGAATTCTGTGTCCTCTGCAAATCCTAACAGACCATTCTGAGGAGCCTTAGGATAAAGCCAACACACAGAAAAGCAGACCTAGGAGATGGAGAGTTCTTAATGACAGCTGAACCTGGATTCGGCAACCACTGAAAATCTGTTTTTCAGTTACTTGAGCCAATTAGTATACCCCCTCCCCATCGTGTGTGTGTGCGCGTTTGTTGTGGGTTTTCTTGAAGATCCAGTCCCCGTTAGGATTTTCGGGGCAGGCAAAAACTCCATCCTCCCATAAACAGGTCTCAAGTTGCAGGAACACTGGCAGTCTGGGGCCAACCAGGGACTTGGGAACTGACCCAGGGAGCAGCCCCCTAACACCCTCACAGACCCCTCCCACCATACTGATGCTGACGAGTTGAATGTTGGTGTGGTCCGAGCCGAGGGGGTTGGTGGCTGTGCACGTGAAGAGGGCGTAATCCTGGGCAGCAGACACGTTGGCGATGGTCAGCAGACTGCTATGGACCCCACCCTGGTGGTATGTGTGCTCCGTGTACCTGGAGAGAAGGTGGGGAGGGACTCAGGGAGGAGAACTGGAGTTGGGGGTGCAGAGTTGGGGCTGGAGTGTTGCCTGGCTCGGCCTGGGCTCACCTGGGATCCTGGAGATCCAGAGGGACCCCATTTTTGGTCCATGTGAAGACAATGTTGGGGACACCTCGGGCACGGCAATGGAGGGTGGCAGAACTGGTGCTGTCTCCTGCTGCAGCCACTTTAGTTAGAGGAGTGGGATGCTCCACCTGGGGGGCAACTGGGAGGTGTTGGGGGTCAACATGAGGTATGTGGGAGGACATGACAGCTGTGGGCATAGTGGCAGGCCTTGAAGTCAGGTGTCTGAGTGCTACTCACATCTGACAACAAGACGGACCAGCCCTCGGGCCGGAGGTGCCACCCCATTGTCCGCGATGCACTGGTAAGCGCCAGCCTGGGCCAGTTCAGCACGGTGGATCCGCAGACGCCCTGTGGCTCCCTTTGACATCTTCTCCATGCCTTCCAGGTTCTGGTCCTCCTCCTCTTCCCCCTGGGGACCCAAGACTCAGGAGTTGGCCCCCTAGTCTAACCCCAGATCCATCACTCCCAAAACTGTGTCCCTTCAGTAACCTCATTCTCCCAGCCACAATCACCCTCCACAGAGCTATCAAAGAAAAAATTTCTCGTGTCATCCATCTATCCATTTATCCAATCCATCCCTTCATCCACCAGTCCAGGCAACCACTTACCCATCCATCTAGCCAACCACTCATGCTTGGAGCCATGGATCCAACCATTGATTTATCCATTCATTTAACCATCCACTATATGTACATTCATCCATTTATCCTTCCATCCATTCATTCACGCACCTACTCATTCATTCAACCATGTGTCTTCCTTCTGTGCACCCATCTATCCACCCTTGTAACTCTCCATCCATTCATCCCATGTATTCACTCCTGCATGCACACACTCATAAATACGTGCATTTGTTCAGCTACTTTGTTTATCCATCTCTCCATTGATCTGTCCACCCATCCATCCACCCATCAATTTATCCACCATCCTTCCACAGACATCTTCCCACTGACAGTGTGCCCATCCATCCATCTACTCTCTAATCTAATCTATCCACTCATTTCTCTCATTCAATCATCTAGCCACCTGCCTACCTATCCATTTATCCATTCTTTCACTCATCCATCTGTTCTTCCGTCCACTCATCCATCCATCTACCTGTTCATCCACCCGCCTACCTATTGACCCATCTATCCATCCACCCACCCACTCCCCTGGCTATCCAGCCACTCATCCACCCATTCATTTGCCATTCAGCAAACAGTTATTAGTTCATGGGGCACGCGGTGACAAATATATAGCTATACAGGGTCATATACACGTTGTCCCCACTCAACAAGGAGCTCACAGTCAAGCAATCACATCCCATGACCCCACCTCCCTTCATCAAGGGCTGGGTCCTCACCAGCCTCTCCCAGCTGAACATCTCTGGGAGGATGGGATTGGCATCGACGGTGCAGACTATGTCCACAGAGCCCCCAACGTTCACCTCAGTGGGGTCCTGGAGGGCGCGGATGGTGGGAGCATCTGGTGGGAGGCAGGGGCTTGGGGAAGGCATCTGGGCCCAGACAGGGCATGGTGGGAGAGGGCCCCAGGTGTGGGGGTGTCTTAGAGGTGTCCAGGAAAGTTATGAGTGTGAATACACCCTGCCCTCTACGCAGAGAACTTGGAGACAGTTCTCAGGGTTAGTGTGGTTGTCCCCAACCTCTACTATGCCTCTGTGATAATTAGGTTGGGAGCGCTTCCAGATTTGTATGGGGGTGGAGCTTCCACAGTGGGCTCAGCTTCCGGACCGGAGCAGCTCCCATGTGGGCAGACCCTTCTTTAGGTGGAGATTCCACACTGCGCCTCTCCAGTAGGAGGGATTCCGCAGTGGGCGTGGTTACAACTCTGTTGCAGCCTCCACAATGGGTGGCTGTCCCTGGGTGGGTGCAGCTCCCACTCCAAGGAGACTCAACAGGGGGGCAAGGTCCCTTGGGTGGGCGTGGTGTCCATGTGGACGGGGCTCCCAGAGCTCCAGGTTCCCAGAATGCCGAGGGGAGCTCACAATGCACGTCCAGACGCACTAGCGCCTCGGCGGTGCCCTCGGAGTTCTGGCAGTGCAGCTGGTAGAGGCCGTCGTCAGCGCGGGTCACGTTCCACAGCTGCAGCGCCCCGCCAGACAGGATGCGATGCCGGGGGCCACCAGCTGGGGAAGGCTAGCGTAAGGGACCTGGCGGGCCCCCTCATCCCAGGGACCTGCACCCCTCCCCATACCCACTTCCCGCACCTGGACTGAGGCGATAGCCGCGGAAGGTCCAGTTGAAGGCCTCGGGGGCCGGATTAGCGGACACTGACACCGGCAGCAGTGCCTCGCCCTGCTCCACCGCGGTCACCACCAGCACCTGCTCCCCCAGGAACTCTGGAGGGTCTTCAGAGGGGGCGCCGCAGGGAGTCAGGATTGTTGTTAGGGTCGGGGTCAGGGACAGATTTGAGATCAGGCATAGGTTGAGGGTTAAAGTTAGGGTCGCGACTGGGTTTGAGTTTAGGGACAAGGTAACAGCTAAATTCAGAGCTGAGCTCAGGGGCAAGGTTCAGGACGGAAGTTAGGATTCAGTGTAGGAAAAGTGTAGACGCCAGGGTCAGGTTTAAGGATGAAGACAGGGGTCAGGATAGAGGACAAAAGCAAGATGGGGGTTGGGCAGGATAGGAGTTGGTGCAGGGCCAGGGGGCCAGGATAACAGTCAGGAAAGTTTCAGGATAGGGGTCATGGGCAGTGTCGAAATGACGAATGGAGTAGTTTAGGGTCAGGAGAGGATCAAGAGGGGTTCCAGGCCCAGGCACATACACAGCACGTTGAGGCGGTAGAAGGAGCTCACGGTCTCGCGGAGCTCGGGGCTGTGGGCGCTGCAGGTCACTCGGTGGCTGTGGTCTCGGGATGACACTCGTAAAAGGACGCTCTTGGCCGCGGCAGAGCCTTTGAACGGGGCGCTTCTGGGCAGTGCGGTGACGCCCTCCAGCCTGTGTGCCCGGCAGAGGGTGGCAGGGGTCAGGCCAGGGCTGGCGCAGGGGTGCAGGGGAGCGTGGCCAGAGCCGGAGAGGGACGGGCCTCCCCGCACCCTCACCTCTCCCCTTCCTTGTCCCAGGACAAGTTGACCGGCGGGTTGCTGCTGACGCTGACGCACGTCAAGTTTAAAGCGTCCCCGGGGCGCAGCGCCGACGCGTTGGCCAGGATCGTCAAGTTAGTCGGGGGAACTTAAGAGGGCGGGTTGGAGGAGCGAGGCTCAGGGTTGCGGGGCGGCCTGGTCCCTGCCAGCCTCGTGCCCTCCGCAGGGCCTCGCCCTGGCTCTGGCCTCGCCACACCCCTGCCCCCGCCCGGCTCTGGCTCCCTCCCCCGCGCCCGCCCAGTCCTGCCACGCGCCCCGGCCGCGCGCGCGCCCTCACACTGCACCACGAGCCTCGTGGACGCGCTGAGCTGGCCCGCCTTGCACGTGAACTTGGCCTGGTTGTCCGACGGGCCTGTGACCAGCACGAGCTCGCGGGAGAAGGTACTCCCGGACTTCTCCAGACTTCCCAGCTGCACGCGCCGCGGCTCCTGGGGCTGCCGCGGCTCCGTCACCGTGCGCGAATCCTGGGGGCCGGGAATGACTGGGGACCGCGGGCAGCCCTGACCCTCCCGCCCAGCCCAAGAAATGCCCACACTGTGTTGGTGGCCGCCAGCCCAGACTGGGCCTTTCTGTGAAAAGGAAAAGGCACCCCCACCGGCGGGCATACGGCTGGGTGGACACCCCACCCCCCCACCCCACCCCCGCAGTCTCTCCCGCCTCCCCCGCCACCTGCGGACCCTCAGCCCCACTCTCCAAAGTCCATTCCTGCTGTATTTACCAAATGCCACGTGCCAGGAAACTCCCTTGAAATTCCCAAGCCTTTCCCAGAATGCCTTCATTTTTTTCCTATCCTCGGTTCTTTTTCTTAAAATGCCTATTTTCCCCAAAGATTTCCTTTGAGCTTTTCCTTAATTCCAGTGTCTTTCCATAGATTTCGGAATCCTTCCTGACATTCCCTTATGATCCTAGTCTTTTACCGGATTCCTTTATATTGTACAAATTCTCGGCGATTCCCCAGTATTCTGTCCAATTAAAATGGAATCCCATCGTCACTCCTATAATCCCTAGTCTCCCCCAGAATTTCCACTGGCTCCCTGACTTCCCAGGATGTTTGCAGAATTCTGTCAGAATCCCTTTTCCTTTTAATGGGGTTTCGTTTTCTTACCTCCAAATCCCAACACTTGAATATTAATGAATTTTCAATATTGTGTGGAATTACTAGTCTTTCTCCAAAGTTCCTAGCCTTTGCTCAGAATATCATTGTCTTTTTTCCTGAAATCTCTAGTCTTTCCCTAAAATTCCCAACATATCCCCTGAATTCTGAGATTTTCACCAGAATTTCCTCTAATTTTAATGGAACGTATTACCTTTACTCTAGAATTCTCAATCTGGATTCCAAATTTCAATTTTTATTGCAGAATTCTGTTTCCCCAGAATTCCCAGAATATTCCTAGGATTCCGCTTAATTCTCATGGCATTTGTGTTTTTTCTGATTTTCTGCTTAAACTCGGAATCTCCAGTATTTTTAAAGAAATTCAGTTCTTTTTCCAAGATTTCCCAAGATTCTGAAGGAGAGAGAAGGGGCCTCATCCTCCCCCCACATTCCTGGCCACCCTGCAGCCCTTTCTTGGCACCAACCTTGTACCAAGTGAGGGAGGGCTCTGGGTTGCCTCCGATGGCCAAACACATCAGCCTCACCCGGGTCCCAGCCCGGTGGCTCTGCCCCTCCGGGGGTCCCTCAATCCATAGCTTCTGGGCAGGATCTGGGGGGATTGGCAGGAAGAGTGACTTTTTTCTCTGGGCTGGGTCCTGAGGGTAGTGTCTCTAAGGTCTGGGGTCATTCCTGGGCCAGGCTTGGGGCTCACATTTCACGTTCAGGGTGAGTGACTTCTTGAAGGTCTCCTTGGTGAAGGCCTCACTGAAGGCCTCACATGTGAGGGTCAAACCGTTGTCCTCCCGCCGCACTAGGAACGTCAGGTTGGACATGGTGACGTGGCCACCATGCAGGCCCTGACAAGAAGCGAGCTTAAGACATGGGAACTAGAGGGGGACCCTCCTCCATGGTGCCAGGGGCCTGGGTCCACCCAGACCCCAGCAGGGACTCATGAAGCATCCCTACCCCCTCCTCTGTCGGTCCCAGGGGTCACGGATGCCAGTCCAGGCTCCTCAAGGACCAAGACCTCCAGGCTGCAGACCCCTGCCCTCCCAGCTCCACGAGCTGCGCCCTCAGCCCCTTCGTCCATCAGCCCCAGGAGCTTGGCCCCGCCTCACGTCCATGACTGTCTCCTCCGTAGGCAGCAGCTGCCGCCAGCCCAGCCACCATCGCAGCAGGACCCGTGGGCGACTGGACTTGGTGACACAGGAGAGCGTCACATTCTTGTTCTCGGACTGGGATGCAGAGCCCAGGATAGTAATGGCACTGGGGGGAACTGCAGGGACAAATGGACAGAGGAAAGACACTAGGCTGGGCTGGCTGCCTCACAAACTGGCCCAGACAGACTGACAAGGAACAGGGGACAGGGATGGATGATGAGGTCTTTGCGTCAGACAGGCATGATTTGGGGGCACAAGCAGATGGTTCTCTGGGGCATGGACTGGCAGATGGGCAGCTGGCACTGGGACTCACAGGTGACCTGCAGCGTAATGCTGCGTTCCTGTGTCCCTGTAGACACGCTGTTCTGGGCCTCACAGCTGAGCCGCGCGCCATGGTCTTCTGGCCTCACGATCATCACCAGCACGCTGCGGGCCACCGCCTGGGTGTGCTCTGTGCCCCAGGCTGTGGACACAGGCTGGCCATTCTGGAGACAGACACAGGCTTGGGCCAGCTCAGGGCCAGCTCCTGCTCCCGCCCTCCCCCAACCCCCATACTTTCGCCGGCCCTCACCTTCAGCCACTGCAGCGTGGCTAAGGGATTCCCGCCTCGGGCCACGCAGGGCAGCTCCAAGCTCTGTCCTGCCCTCACATGCCCCTCCTCCAGTCCTGGCCACTCGATGACAGGGGGTCCTGGGGGGACTGGGGAGCAGCGGTCACTCAGTGGGCCTGGGGAGCCCATCCAGTCTTTCCAGATTCCATAACCTGCCTCCAAACTCTCATGTTTCTCCTTGGAATGCCTGAATTTTCCATAATCCCTATGACTCCTCAGGACCCCTAATTCCTGCTCCCCATCCTCAGCGCCCGTAACTGGCTCTGTTCTCCACTTACACAGAACATTCATGGTGACTGAGACCTGGATGGGGGTGTCCAAAGCCGGGCTGGATCCCTCACAGACCAGCAACTGCCCATTATCTGAGCCCTGGGGTGTCACCCTGGGATGGGAAGTTGGAATTCTAGAGTCAGAGTCATCATCTGAAATTTGGGGAGTCAGGGTGAAAAGGTGGGGATCCCGGGTCCCACACTTGGCCTAAGTCCCCATGCTGATTTCCTCTGAGCTCCGGAGTTCAATGGGAGAGATTTGGGGGGTGGGTCAGTAGTGAAAATTGGGGCCCCAGAGGCCCACACCTGGGCAAAATCTTTGTGTTTGGTACTGGAGCACCCTGGAACTGGGGTCCCATGAAGAAGTTTTGAGGGTCCCAGCAAAGAATTGGGTCTCAAATAGTCCTACCTGACCCGAGTTTTCATGCTTGAATCCCTGTGATACAAGGCTCTCATGGGGAAATTCGGGGGTCAGGGTGGGGAGGGGTGCCCCAACTTCCAAACCTGGCTGTGGCCTCTGTGGTGAAGAGTTTCTCCTGGGACCCCTCATTCACGGTGGCAGAGATGTCAGATATTGTTTGTCCACCTTGGGACAACAAGAGGGCTGGAGAGGTGCTGAGTTTCCCCCGGGATAGATTCTGGGGAGTATGGCCTGGAGGTCCTCAGGGTAGGCATGACGCCCCCTCCCTCCTGGGCACCAGCGCCGTCCCCTCGCACACTGAAGACTCCCTGGATGCTGGAGTTTTCAGGGCTGGTGGTCTCCTCGCCTCCTTGATGGGTGGCATCATGCACCTGTCGCCCCAGCTTCTCATTTCTTTGCCGCTGCCGCAGCCCATGTCTCTGTCTGAGCCTCAGCCTCGCCCTTGAGTCCCAGGCCAGCAGCCCTCTGTCTCCCGGTGGCCTCCCCAGGAATGTGCCCTCCCAGGTCCCACGCCAGCCTCACCAAGTCACCCACACTCACTCTGGAGGAAGATGATGTCGGGCGCTGGCTTTGCATCTCCAGACACACAAGTGACCTCGTACTCTTGCCCAGCTACCCAGGTGACCGTGCTCCCTGCCTCAGGGGTCAGGTGAAGCACCTTGGGGGGTACTGGTGAGAAAGGAGGTGAGGATTTGGGCTTTGAGTCTCCTTGCTCATGAAATGAGTCCTGTACCCAGAGTCTGAGGGAGGAGCCACTGGGGGCTTGGACTCCTGGCTCCTGGTGCGGGAGAAGACTGTAGGTGCTGGGGGTCTCTCACCCGTACCCAGGATGGACAGGATCACTCTGGGAGACACGAGTTCAGGGCCCATCTCCGAGCGGCTGACCTGGCACTCATACTCTGCGTCGTCGCTGAGGTCACATGCTTCGATGTGCAGGTGGAATTCACCTGCAGGTGGGGCCGGAGGTCAGGGCCACAGCCTCTGCTGGTGGCTCAGGGTGTCAGGCTCTGATCACTTACCTCTAGTAGGGTCCCCTTCCAAGCGGTACCTCGGGAAGCCCGGGATCCGAGGGTCGGGGCCCAGGAGTAGACCGTCTTTGGCCCATTGCACCGCACTGCCAGGGGCGCTGACCCCGCACTGCAGCTCGGCCGAGGCCCCCTCCACGACCGTCAGGTTTTTGGACAGGGCCCAGAAGCCTCGGGGGGCTGAGGCAGGAATTGGCAACTGGGCCAGGCCTGGGGACACAAGGGAGTCACCAGAAAAGGGCAGGGGGTCTGTCTAGGAACACGGGTAGGAAATGAGGGCCACTTGGCACTGAGTACAAGGCCAGGGTCCCACTCACCTGTGGTCAGCAGTCCCAGGAGCAGCAGAGGAGCCCTGGTTGGGGGCCTCAGGGCCATCCCAGGTCCTCTGGCGGTGGCTTCGACAGTGCCCACTGCCTGCCACCCACGTCTGCCTCTGGCTTTCTGGTCCCTCTCTCTGGGTGTCTGCTTCCTGTTTCTCTTTCTGTCTCTCTCACTCTCGTTCTGTCTTCCTCTCCCAATCTCTCTGCATCTCCATCTCTGTCTCCTTCTCTCCCTGTCTATAGGCTCTTTCTCTCCAAGTCCCCCACCCCACCCTGGTGTCTCTCTCTCTTATCTTTTTTCCTGCCACCCCTGCCCCTGCTCCCCTTCTCTCAGCACTCAAGTCCCCAGGGAGCACCAGCTGCTCAGAGTCCTGCAGGCGCCATGAGCCCAGGAGAGTGATGAGGCTGATGTGGTCAGTGGCAGAGTTGGTCCCCGTTCTCTAACCCAGCCTGAGCCCGTCCTCACACTGCTGCCTCCCCCAGGTGCCCTCCCCTGTCCTCAGCTCCAGCCCCTGGCCAGCAGGCTCCTCCCGGCCAGCTGGGGCCGAAATCCCCCGTCAGCACATGCCAAGCACATTCCTCGGTGCCTCCCCTGCCCCCATGACCCCAAGGGCCTGGCTTAGGCTGGGAATATGAAAGAGGTCAGACCTGGGCGGTTTCCCAGCTCAGCGTGGGGAGCAGAGAGCTGGGCCCTCCGGCTCTTCCCTGCCCTGGTACATGACGTGGGCACGTCCCTTCCTTCCCCAAGTAGACACCAGCACCTCGGTGACATCAGGGATCTCTGCTGGGGAGCTGCAGAGTGAGCGTGAACTGTGATCTGCAATGAGCGTGTGGACAGCGTGTGAGTGTGTAAAGTGACTTAGGCAGGCGTGTGCAGGGCGTGGGCGGAGTGGGTGGGAGGGAAAAGCAGGGTCCCATCCTCCAGCCCTCGGCGTGGGGGTAGCAGTGAGCCCTGCATGGGTGCCCTTTGGCAAGGGCTGCGTGAGCTTCCTTCCATCTTACTCCGTCGTCTCGAAACTCCTCTCTCGCTCTCTCTCTGCATGAAGTGGTTAAATTGTAGCCATCCTTTAACTGTCTCACTTTCTCTCTGTCTCTGTGCCTCTGCATGTCTCTGTTTTTCTGTCTTCCCAGCCCTGTTCTCGTCTCTGTACCCCCTACCCCACCTAGCGCTCTGTCTCTCACACACTCCATGAGCTCAATAAATACTTGCTCTCAGTCACCCTCTGGCTGGGCCTCTTTCTCCTTGTTTCTCTGTCTCTGAGTCCCCCTGACTGTCACCTCCCAGCATTTTCTAAGCATGTGCTAGTTGGCCGCCCTCCTCGCCCCAGTGAGCATGCGCACACTCGCATGGGACGAGCTCCTGTTTGCGTATCTCCTGCGGGAATGGGAACTGCTCGATTTCTCCCCCTCCCGGCAACCCCTATCTGGTCCTCCTCCAGGCAGAGGAGGCATCTGGCCCTCGCCCCCACAGCTCCATCCTTGGTGCCCTCTCTCATCTGTCTTCTTCCCTCCGGTTATTGACTCCTGCCTTCCTGCCGCATTGCCTCTCCCGACTGCGCCCACACCTCCTGGGAAACGGGCGGGATGCTGAGCTGGGGTGGGGGCGGGGGTGGGGTCTGTCGTAAGGGCCCTCGCCAGATGGTGTCCCTGGGCTCCAGGGCGTAGAGCTGGCAGTTGCTGGACCTTTAATTAGCACAAACCTTCCACCCTCTACCTTGGCTGTTTTCCTTCTCCGCATGCCCCTGGGACCGTGGGCTCAATATCTTTCCATGCTCGTGGCCCCAGAGGGCCAGGAAGGGGAAGAAATATCAGCTGTCTGGAAACACAGGCCTCACTACCTGACTCAGGAGTCCTGGCCCCAAGCCCAGCCTATTCCAAAACCCAGGCACTGGATCTGCGGCACAGAAGCCAGGAGTTCAAGCCCCCTACACTAGGGGTCTGGGACCCCAGGACCCTTCTTCTCACACCCAGGAGTCTCAGCCCCTTCTCACCAAGGACCCAGGAGTTCAGGCCTCCAATCCTTCCCCCACTACTCCACATACGCACGACTTAGGACAGATGTTCACTGTCCATTTTCAAATCCTCCTGGGCCTGTGGGGGCGGGGAGAGATTGGTGGTTAAATCCACTGACTCTAAGACTTAAGACCAGATATCCTGACTCCCTGTCACCCTCTCCCAAGCACACCCCGCTGCAGTCAGGGGATCTAGGAGAGGTATCCAGAGATCAGGCTCTCAGCTTCTCAGCCACAAAGGTCTGAAACACCAGTCCCTTATAATCCTGGAAAGCCAGCCCCACCTCCTCACCCCTCCCGGCCTTCTAGAAACGCAAGAGCCTGAGCCTGAGAGTGAGTGAGAACCTGTCTCCGGCCATGCTACCGGAACAGCCAATCTTGTGTGAACAACTTCGAACCTGAATGTGGACCCCCAGTTCCTACGAGCCCAGCAATGTCAGGCCCAGGGGCCCAGCCCCCAGCCCTCCTTCGGGCGGCTCAGGGTCCCTCCCACCTGCTGGCCAGCTGCGCGGCGTGGGAACACCCCAGCTGGGCTGCATGGAGCCGTCAGCACAAGCTGCGCGGTTCCCAGCCCCGCACCGCCGCCTCCCAGCCGTCGCCCAGCAACCGGGCCGAGCGGCCCGGGCCGAGCAGGGAGAGGGGTCCTGGGAAAGGAGGGGCCGGCGGCCTGGATGCCCGGGTTTAGAACGTGCTGTGCTTTGCAGTGGTAACAAGGCAGCAGAGGGATGTTTGGGGTTGTGGGAGGTCGAGGTGCAGGAAGCTAAGCCCCCTTCTTCTTAGGGTTCCAGTTGCCCCACAGGCACCCGAGTGCCCTCTTCCCGACCCCCAGGCCCAGGGGAGTACCAGAGCCCGCGTCCCCAGGGCGCGGAAACTGGCGAGGCCCCCAGGGCTCCCATTTATAGCTCCGTTTCCACTCAGCGCAGTCCCTCCAGGACCTGGGCTGAGCAAGTTTCTTCCACTCCCTCCCTTCCCTCCTCGTCACCCCCATGCCGCCCCCTCCACCCCGGCAGGGCACAGGTGTCCAACCCGGCCGGGACCCCCTCCTGGGACCCAGGTGTTCCGGCTCCCAGACTCCAACTGGACTGGGGCGCCCGCCCGCCGCAGAACCCGACCCCGGGAGCCCCATTCATGCGCGCCTCGGCCCCGAATTTCTCAATGGAAGGGGCGGGTCCCCCGGGCGGCCGGGGCGGGGCGAACGGGATCGGTCCCCCCTCTCCCCGCCCCCGGGGCCTCTCGGAGACCGAGGGCGCGCAATGGGCAGGCGTTTCAGAGCGTCCCGGGCTGCGGGCAAGCAGACTTGGGGGACTCCCGGAGTCTTCTAGCTTGGGGCCGAGTGAAGCGCGAAGGGGGCTCCGGGCCGGGGTGGTGGGAGACGTGCTTCCGAGGAAGAAGTTGGCAGGAAAGCCAGCGTGACTACAAATCTCGGGGACCTTGGGGGACACGCACTCAGGATGCTGGTCCCTGCCCTGCTCGTCCTCCTCTTCTGCTTCAGAGGGCGCGCAGGTACCGCAAAGGGGAGAGGATGAACAGGGCGGGGGTGGTTGCTGGCTGTCACTTTACTAGGGAAGAGGGCTTGGGGAGTCCTGGGTCGGGGGGAGGAGAACTCTGGAGGCCTGGGCTTCTGAGCCTGAGGGAAAAGGGGGCTGGGAACTGGACTCATGGGTCCTGAATGAGGGGACTCTTGAATGTGCCAAGCTCGGCTCTGCTGCCCCCATTCTCCTAGGCACGTCGCCCCATTTCCTGCAACAGCCGGAGGACCTGGTGGTGCTGCTGGGGGAGGAGGCCCGGCTGCCTTGCGCTCTGGGCGCCTACGGGGGGCTGGTTCAGTGGACCAAGGACGGGCTGGCTCTAGGGGGCGAACGGGACCTGCCAGGTGAGGCCGTTCTCTCCATTCAGGGAGGGGCTGTCTCTTGGGTGGCGCTGCTGGGCTTGGGCTGTATCTGAAGTTTCTATTTTGACGTTTCCGAGTTTGGGAAATTGATGGGCTTGGGTAAACATTTGGGAGTCTTGACTTTTAAGCTGCTTCTTTGGGGGTGACCCATAGAGTTTGGGATTATTTTATTGTAAAATAGTATGTAAATGCAGAAAAGTGCAGTAAACATAAAAGGAAGATTTGCCACATTAAGCAGACACCTATGCAGCCAATAACCAGGTCCACTGCCAGCTCTCCTGCAAGCCCTCTTTATTTCCTTCCCTGGTCACAGCCCTCCTCCTCACCCCAGAGGTAGTATGTCACCTAACTTTTATGGCAATCATCTTCCTGCTTTCCTTTCTGGCTTCATCACCCCCATATCTGAGTGACTCTGTATTGGGAGGGAGTCAGAGACTCTCTGGGCCCAGGACACACTTTTTCATAATGTCTTACCAACAAGTGTGTGGGCCAGTTTCTGGTGTAGGATGTCTGGGGAAGGAGGGCTGAGGCCGGGAACTCAAAACTACGGTGTGACTGCATCTTTCCTGACTCCAGGGTGGTCCCGGTACTGGATATCAGGGAATGCAGCCAGTGGCCATCATGATCTCCACATTAGGCCTGTGGAGCTGGAGGATGAAGCGTCGTATGAATGTCAGGCTACACAAGCAGGACTCCGCTCTCGACCAGCCCAATTGCACATACTGGGTGAGGACCCAGCCTACTTGTCCCCTGAGAGCCCAGGGGGGCAGCCAACGCTAGCTGGGAGTATCAGAGTCCAGGGAGCCTAGGGGGAGTGGTCAATTAGAGCTGAGAAGATTAGTGTCTCAGCCCAGGGTCTGGTTCTGACCCCAGATGCACCCTGCAGTGCCCCCAGAAGCCCCCCTGGTGCTGGGAGGCCCCTCTGTGTCTCTGGTTGCTGGAGTTCCTGCGAACCTGACCTGTCGAAGCCGTGGGGATGCCCGCCCCACCCCTGAGCTGCTGTGGTTCCAAGATGGGATCCGGTTGGATGGGACCACCTTCCACCAGGTCAGGTCCAAATCCCTGTGCAAGCCCTTGCTCATTCAGGGAAACTTGGGACCCACTCTGACCACAGACTCATCTAGAAGAGAAGAGGGCATGGGAGGGCAGGGGTTCAAGGATTGGGTCCCCTTGGAATATGATTCAGCGTAAAGACTCCAGGGCCAAACTACATGAGTTCAAATCAAGGCTCAGCCACTTGCTAGTTGATTCATCTTGAGTAAGTTATTTAACCTCCCTGTCCCTCAGTTTCCTTATCTGCACAATGAGGACAATAGTAGTATGCACCTGATAGGGTAACTGTGAGGATTAAAGAAAATAATATCTATAAAGGCCTAGAAGAGTGCCTGATACGTAGTAAGCACTCTGTAAGTGCACATAAACACATTGTTGCTATCCATACCTCCAGACCGTGCTAAAGGAAGGGAACACCGGGTCAATGGAGAGCACCTTATCTTTGACGCCTTCGAGACGTGACGATGGAGCCACCCTGGTCTGCCGAGCTCAGAGCCAGGCCCTACCTGTGGGGAGGGACACAGCTATTACACTGAGTCTGCAGTGTGAGTGCAGCGGGGCCGGGGACAGAGGGTTGTGGGGCCAGAACTTCTGGGTCTAAGGACCCAGAAGTGTGGCCCCTGGGGAAAGAGGAAGCTGGGCCTGGAATCCTGGATCTGAGAGAGCAGGAGAGGACAGAAGGCTGGCACATGGGGGTACTTGGCGGAAATGGGAACTGGGAACTGGAAGCCTAGACTCTTGGCTCAAAGGAAAGAAGGCCCTAGGGACCCGGACTCCTGGAACAGAGGGACTAGGCACTGGATTCCTAGGACAGCAATGCAGGTGTTCATGGTCCTTGCCTGGCTGACCACTGTCCCACTCCAAAAGACCCCCCAGAGGTGACTCTGTCTGCTGAGCCACAGACTGTGCAGGAAGGAGAGAAAGTCACTTTCCTGTGCCAGGCCACTGCCCAGCCTCCTGTCACCGGCTACAGGTGAGGACAAAGACCAGCTCTCAGAGGGCTTCGGGAGGGCTGGGACCTGAGTGGGTGTCCCAGGGAGCGGAGACAACACTAACAGCACCACCACCTCTTCAGATGGGCAAAGGGGGGCTCCCCGGTGCTCGGGGCCAGAGGGCCAATGTTGGAGGTCCTGGCAGACGCCTCGTTCCTGACTGAGCCGGTGTCCTGCGAGGTCAGCAACGCCGTGGGTAGCGCCAACCGCAGCACCGCGCTGGACGTGTTGTGTGAGCTGGGGCGGGCCGTGGGTGCCGCCACACTGGGGCGTGGCTGTGACGGGCCGGGGAGGGAAAGGTGGGGCCGGGGCGGGGCCTAGGAGTGCGGGCGTGCCCTAGACAACTAGTAGGCGGAGTGTCGTGGACTTGGGCCTTTGAGGGTGCAGTGCTTCTGAGGGGCTAATCCCAGGGTAGGGGCTTCATTCCGCCGCCCTGTTCATGCCATCCTTCCTCTCCCTCCTCCAGTTGGGCCGATTCTGCAGGCAAAGCCAGAGCCGGTGTCCGTGGACTTGGGGGGAGACGCCTCCTTCAGCTGCGCCTGGCGCGGGAACCCGCCCCCACGGGTAACCTGGACCCGCCGCGGTGGCTCGCAGGTGAAGCCCGACCAGTGGCAGTGGCTGGCGGTGGGACCGGCTTCCTCTCAAAGTCCCGCCCCTGACGCCCTTTGCCTGTCACAGGTGCTGGGCTCGGGGCCCACGCTGCGTCTTCCGTCGGTGGGGCCGCAGGACGCAGGCGACTATGTGTGCAGGGCTGCACCCGGGCTCTCGGGCCTGGGCGGCGGCGCCGCGGAAGCGAGGTTGACTGTGAACGGTGAGAAAGCGCGCTTTCTAGGGCACCTGGCGGGTCCTGGGATGGGCGGTGGACGGAGGGGGCGAGGTCTGGTGGACGTGGGAGTGGCCCTGAAGGAGATTGGTACCTGGCGGGGGTCTGGCGATTGAAGCCCGACCTCTTGAAGGCGAGGCTTTGGGGAATCGGGGTTTGTGGGGGGGCGTGGCCCTGTCGGGTGGGGTTAGCCGCCAGTGCCCAGGCCTGGTCCCGCTTTGCTGAGAATGGCTTTGGGGGAGGGCGCGACCTCTCCTCTCGGTGATCCACGGTGTCCATCCCAGCTCCGCCGGTAGTGACCGCCCTGCACTCCGCGCCTGCCTTCCTGAGCGGCCCCGCCCGCCTCCAGTGTCTAGTTTTCGCCTCCCCGGCCCCAGATGCCGTGGTAAGGAAATGTCGCCCCTACCATGACCCATCATCCAGCCGTGATCCCTGTCCTCTCACCCGGACCTCCGAACTGCTGTGACCATCTCTGACTTTCCTGACATCCCGCCACTTCTCCCCTCCGTCCCCAGTCTCCTCGATACCTTCCCTCTTTGTGCCCCCAGGTCTGGTCTTGGGATGAGGGCTTCCTCGCGGCGGGGTCTCAGGGGCGGTTCCTGGTGGAGACATTCCCGGCCCCGGAGGGCCGCGGGGGACAGGGTCCAGGCCTGATCTCTGTGCTACACATTTCGGGGACCCAGGAGTCTGACTTTAGCAGGGGCTTTAACTGCAGTGCCCGGAACCGGCTTGGTGAGGGAGGCTCCAGCGTCAGCCTGGGCCGTAGAGGTGAGACCCAAATAGAACACACCAACTCTGGGCATTCCAAACCCCGCATGTATAGGAATCCCCAAACCCAGTGCTGCTAACCCTCCCGCCTGCAAATGCAGAAACCTCCAAACCTTGGGAGCTTCAAAACTAGGGGTTCATTGAATCCCAAGACCCCAAAACAATAAATTCCCTCAAACACAGAATCCTAAACTGAAAGACCCCTCACAGTTAGGGGCCCCACGGAAGGGAACTGGGGAATTGCAAAATACAAACTCAAACTCTAAGACTCCCAGACAGGGAGTTTAAGCTCAGTTCTCTCAAACTTGTGGGACCCCAAACTCATGGACCCTTAAACCCTGACCAAGGGGACTACAAACCTTGGGAATCCTCAAACTTGGCGAACCCAGGGATCCCCAAAGCCAAGCCCTGAGCCCCCATCCCCCAATTCCTTCTCAGGATGCCCCCTCTACTCCCTGCAGACTTGCTGCCCACTGTGCGGATTGTGGCTGGAGTGGCCGCAGCTGCCATGACTCTCCTTATGGTCATCACTGGGGTGGCCCTCTGCTGCTGGCGCTACGGCAAGGGTCAGTGCCTGTGCCCCCTCCCAGCCTCCCAACTCCCCAAACCCCCATCCCCACATACACCCTCCCCAGTGTCTGGGTCTGGCCTTGGGACCTGGCCCCGAGTCCCATCTCAGACTCTGGGTCTCCTCGGGGACATGCTCCCGGCCCTCCCAGGCCAGGGTTCTTATTGATTCCCCGCTGCCCCCACCCAATCCACCTGGTCCTCTCTCCTCCCGCTTATTGGTCTCCACAAGCCGAGACCCCATCGCTGACCTCCGCCCCTCTCTGTCCCGGCCTCAGGCTCTTTCTCAGAGCAAAAGAACATGGTGCGAATCCCGGGCAGCAGTGACGGCTCCAGTTCTCGGGCCCCGGAGGAGGAGGAGACAGGCAGCCGCGAGGACCAGGTAGGATGCCAGACCTGACAGTGCCTCTGGACCCAAATAATAACCCAGTCCCCAGCCGGCCTGCAAACTCAAATAGGGTGTCCCAAATGCCTCCTGTCCAAATGTGCCCTGACCCAGTTATTCCCTAGGCCCACTATGTCCCCAGGGTCCTCTTGTGCTAAGTCTAGTCCCCAGGTCCCAGGTGCTCTCAGTCCCTCCTGCCTTCAGTGGTGGGCTGAAGGTCCTTGGGGTCTGGCCCTGGCACAGGAGAATCCTCCGTCCACTCCATCTCACTGTGTCCCCCACCCCAGGGCCCCATTGTGCACACCAGCCACAGTGACCTGGTTCTCGAGGAGGAAGGGGCTCTGGAGACCAAGGTGAGTGCTGTGTTCGGAGGGGAGGAGCCCCCTTCACTGTGTCTCCAACTCTCTCCCACTTCTGTCCCCTCATTTTTCCTTCTCTTGCCCCAGAACTGGGACCCAGCTCTCCCCACCAAGTCCCCTCCTCCTGCCTCCAGGGCCACCTCGCCCAGGTCCACGGCCTCAGTTCTCACATCTGCTGCCTATGCCTGCGTGTCTGTCCCAGCCTTGCTCCTCCGCCTTGAGCCCCAGACCAGGGTTCACTCCGCCTGTGCCTTCCCCATCACAGTCACATTTCAGGCCTTCTGGATGCTTCTCCCTGGTTGCCCCCTCACAGACCCCTTCCACCCACCACGTCCTATGCTGACTACACATCTCCCCAAACCTGTCCTTCCTTTGGTGTCCCATCTCGGGACAGCCCCATTGACTCCAGCCCCCCACTCCCTGTCCAGAGTCCTTCTCTCTCTCCTCCGGCCTCAGACACTCCCACCTTCCTTCCCACGTCTGCCAATGTCCCCCTTTCTTTCTCCAGTCTCAGCCCAGCCAGTCTTTGTTCCCAGAAACCGGTGCTTCTCTTATCACTGCCTGGTCATCCTGCCCGTGCTTTCCCCAGTTGCCGCCTTGACGCCTCTGGGCTCTGTCTAGTGATTTGTAATTTTTTTTTTTTTTGAGACAGAGTCTCACTTTGTTGCCTGGGCTAGAGTGCCATGGCGTCAGCCTAGCTCACAGCAACCTCAAACTCCTGGGCTCAAGCGATCCTTCTGCCTCAGCCTCCCAAGTAGCTGGGACTACAGGCA